>JAACNH010000681.1:65619-83847 GCA_019447015.1 Hymenochirus boettgeri
CCATCACTAGTAATACCTACGGAGATGTATCTATCCCGGCGGTATGTAATAGACAATGTACGTTACATTTCCATCACTAGTAATACCTACGGAGATGATTTATCTATCCCGGCGGTATGTAATAGACAATGTACGTTACATTTCCATCAAGTAATACACTACGGAGATGTATCTATCCGGCGGTTATGTAATAACAAGTACGTTACATTTCCATCACTAGTAACACCAGGAGATATCTCTCCCGGCGGTGTGTAATAGACAATGTACGTTACATTCCATCACTAGTAAAACCTACGGAGATGTATCTATCCCGGCGGTTGAATAGACAATGTACGTTACATTTTCCATCACTAGTAATACCTACGGAGATGTACTTCCACGCCGGTGTGTAATTGAAAATGTACGTACATTTCCATCACTAGTAACACATACGGAGAGTATCTACCCGGCGGTTGTAATAGAAATGTACGTTTAATATCCATCTAGTAACTGGAATGTACTCACGTGTGTAGACAAGTAGTTACATGTACACTAGTAAACCACGGATGTATCTACCCGGCGGTATGTAATAGACAATGTACGTACATTTCCATCACTAGTAATAACTACGGAGATGATCTATCCCGGCGGTATGTAAATAGACAATGTACGTTACATTCATCACTAGTAATACCTACGGAGATGTATCTTATCCCGGCGGATGTAATAGACAATGTACGTTACATTTCCATCACTAGTAATTACCTACGGAGATGTATCTATCCCGGGGTATGTAATACACAATGTACGTTACATTTTCCATCACTAGTAACTACCTACGAGATGTATCTACCCGGCGGTATGTAATTAGACAATGTACGTTACATTTCCATCATAGTAATACCTACGGAGATGTATCTATCCCTGGCGGTATGTAATAGACAATGTATGTACATTCCATCACTAGTAATACCTACGGAGATGTATCTATCCGGCGGCTATGTAATAGACAATGTTACGTTACATTTCCATCACTAGTAATACCTACGAGATGTATCTATCCGGCGGTATGTAATAGACAATGTACGTTACATTTCCTCACTAGTAATACATACGGAGATGTATCTATCCCGGCGGTTTGTAATAGACAATGTACGTTACATTTCCATCACTAGTAATACCTACGGAGATGTATCTATCCCGGCGTAGGTGTAATAGGACAATGTACGTGAATTTCCATCACTAGTAATACCTACGGAGATGTATCTATCCCGGCGGTTGGTAATAGACAATGACGTTACATTTCCATCACTAGTAATACCTACGGAGATGTATCTATCCGGCGGTGGTAATAGACCAATGTAGTACATTTCCATCACTAGTAATACCTACGGAGATGTATCTATCCCGGCGGTTTGTAATAGACATGTACGTTACATTTCCATCACTAGTAAACACCTACGGAGAGTATCTACCGGCGGTATGTAATAGACAATGTACGTTACATTTCCATCACTAGTAACCTACGAGATGTATCTATCCCGGCGGTATGTAATAACAATGTACGTTACATTTCCATCACTAGTAATACCTACGGAGATGTATCTTCCGGCGGAGTGTAATAGACAATGTACGTACATTTCATCACTAGTAATACCTACGGAGATGTATCTATCCCGGCGGTATAGTACATAGGACAATGTACGTTACATTTCCATCACTAGTAAACCTACGGAGATGTATCTATCCCGGCGGTATGTAATAGACAATGTACGTTACATTCCCATCACTAGTAACACTACGGAGAGTATCTATCCCGGCGGTATGTAATAGACAATGTACGTGTACATTCCATCACTAGTAATACCTACGAGATGATCTATCCCGGCGGTATGTAATAGACAATGTACGTTACATTTCCATCACTAGTAATACTACGGAGATGTATCTATCCCGGCGGAGTGTAATAGACAATGACGTACATTTCCATCTAGTAAAACCTACGGAGATGTATATCTATCCCGGCGGTAGTGTAATAGACAATGTACGTTACATTCATCACTAGTACAACCTACGGAGATGTATCTATCCACGGCGGTGTGTAATAGACAATGTACGTTACATTTCCATCACTAGTAACACCTACGGAGATGTATCTTCCGGCGGTGTGTATAGCAGTGTACGTTACATTTCCAATCTAGTAATACCTACGGAGATTGTACTATACCCGGCGGTATGTAATAGACAATGTACGTTACATTTCCATCACTAGTAAACCTACGGGATGTATCTATCCGGCGGTATGTAATAGACAATGTACGTTACATTTCCATCACTAGTAAACCTACGGAGATGTATCTATCCCGGCGGTGTGTAATAGACAATGTCAGTAATTCCATCACTAGTAACACCTACGGAGATGTATCTATCCGGCGGTGTGCTAATAGACAATGTACGTTACATTTCCATCACTAGTAATACCTACGGAGATGTATCTTCCCGGCGGTATGTGTATAGAACAATGTTACGTGTACTTCCATTCACTAGTAACACCTACGGAGATTCTATCCCGGCGTATGTAATAAGACAATGTACGTTACATTTCCATCACTAGTAATACCTACGGAGATGTATCTATCCCGGCGGTATGTAATAGACAAGTACGTTACATTTCCATCACTAGTAATACTACGGAGATGTATTCATCCGGCGGTAGTAATAGACAATGTAGTTACATCCTCACTAGTAATACTACGGAGATGTATTATCCAGGCGGTTAATAGACAATGTACGTACATTCATCACTAGTAATACCTACGGGAGAGGTATCTATCCGGCGGTAGTAATAGACAACTGTACGTTACATTTCCATCATAGTAATACCTACGGAGATGTTGTATCTATCCACGGCGGTGATGTAATAGACATGTAGTTAACTTTCCATCACTAGTAATACCTACGGAGATGTATCTATCCGGCGGTATGTAATAGACAAGTACGTTACAGTTCCATCACTTAGTATACCTAACGGAATGTATCTACCCGGCGGGTCGTTACATTTCCATCACTAGTAATACCTACGGAGATGTATCTATCCCTGCGGTATGTAATAGACAATGTACGTTACATTTCCCTCACTAGTAATACCTACGGAGATGTATCTATCCTGGCGGTATGTAATAGACAATGTACGTTACATTTCCATCACTAGTAATACCTACGGAGATGTATCTATCCCGGCGGTATGTAATAGACAATGTACGTTACATTTCCATCACTAGTAAACCTCGGAGATGTATCTATCCCGGCGGAATGTAATAGACAATGTACGTTACATTTCCATCACTAGTAATACCTACGGAGATGTATCTATCCCGGCGGTATGTAAGAAACTGTACGTTACATTTCCATCACTAGTAAATACCTACGGAGATGTAACTATCCCGGCGGAATGTAATACTGTACTTTACATTTCCATCACTATAATACCTACGAGATGTATCTATCTCCCGGCGGTATGATAACAATGTACGTTACATTTCCATCACTAGTAATACCTACGGAGATGTATCTATCCCGGCGGTATGTAATAGACAATGTACGTTACATTTCCATCACTATGTACACCTACGAGATGTATCTATCCCGGCGGTATGTAATAGACAATGTACGTTACATTTCCATCACTAGTAAACCTACGGAGATGTATCTATCCCGCGGTTGTAATAGACAATGTACGTTACATTTCCATCACTAGTAATACCTACGGAATGTATCCGTATCCCGCGGTATGTAAAAGACAATGTACGTTACATTTCCATCACTAGTAACACCTACGGAGATGTATCTATCCTCGGCGGTATGTAATAGACAATGTACGTTACATTTCCATCACTAGTAACCCTACGGAGATGTATCTATCCCGGCGGTATTAAATAGCACTGACTTATTTCCATCACTAGTAAACCTACGGAGATGTATCTATCCCGGCGGTATGTAATAGACAAGTACGTTACATTTCCATCACTAGTAACCTACGGAGATGTATCTATCCCGGCGGTATGTATAGACAACGTACGTTCATTCCATCACTAGTAATACCTACGGAGATGTATCTATCCCGGCGTATGTAATAGACAATGTACTGTTACATTTCCATCCTAGTAATACCTACGAGATGTATCTATCCCGGCGGTATGTAATAGACAATGTACGTTACATCCATCACTAGTAATACCTACGGAGATGTATCTATCCCGCGGATGTAATAGCAATGTACGTTACATTTCCATCACTAGTAATACCTACGGAGAGTATCAATCCCGGCGGTATGTAATAGACATGTACGTTACATTTCCATCACTAGTAATACCTACGGAGATGTATCTATCCCGGCGGTAATGTAATAGACAATGTACGTTACATTTCCATCACTAGTAATACCTACGGAGATGTATATCTCCGGCGGTATGTAATAGACAATGTACGTTACATTCCATCACTAGTATACCTACGGAATGTATCTATCCCGGCGGTATGTAATAGACAATGTACGTTACATTTCCATCACTAGTAACCTACGGAGATGTATCTATCCCGGCGGTATGTAATAGACAATGTACGTTACATTTCCATCACTAGTAATACCTACGGAGATGTATCTATCCCGGCGGTATTATAGACAAGTACGTTACATTTCCATCACAGTAATACCTACGGAGATGTATCTATCCCGCGGTATGTAATAGACAATGTACGTTTACATTTCCATCACTAGTAATACCAACGGAGATGTTCTTCACCAGGCGGTATGTAATAGACAATGTACGTTACATTTTTCCATCACATGTAATACTTACGGAGATGTATCTATCCCGGGTATGTAATAGACAATGTACGTACATTTCCATCACTATAATACCATACGGAGATGTATCTATCCCCGGCGGTATGTAATAGACAATCGTACTTTACATTTCCATCACTAGTAAACCTACGAGATGTATCTATCCCGGCGGTATGTAATAACAATGTCGTTACATTTCCATCACTAGTAATACTACACGGAGATGTATCTATCCCGGCGGTATGTAATAGACAATGTACGTTACATTTCCATCACTTATACCCTACGGAGATGTATCTATCCCGGCGGTATGTAATAGACAATGTACGTTACATTTCCACACTAGTAACACCTACGGAGATGTATCTACCCGGCGGTATGTAATAGACAATGTACGTTACATTTCCATCCACTAGTAATACCTACGGAGATGTATCTATCCCGGCGGTATGTAATAGACAATGTACGTTACATTTCCATCACTAGTAAACCTACGGAGATGTATCTATCCCGCGGTATGTAATAACAATGACGTAATTCCATCACTAGTAACCTACGGAGATGTATCTATCCCGGCGTATGTAATAGACAATGTACGTTACATTTCCATCACTAGTAATACCTACGGAGATGTATCTATCCCGCGGTATGTATAGACAATGTACGTTACATTTCCATCACTAGTAATACCTACGGAGATGTGTCTATCCCGGCGGTATGTAATAGACAATGTACGTTACATTTCATCACTAGTAACACCTACGGAGATGTGCTATCCCGGCGGTATGTAATAGACAATGTACGTTACATTTCCATCACTAGTAATACCTACGGAGATGTATCTATCCCGGCGGTATGTAATAGACAATGTACGTTACATTTCCATCACTAGTAATACCTACGGAGATGTATCTATCCCGGCGGTATGTAATAGACAATGTACGTTACATTTCCATCACTAGTAACACCTACGGAGATGTATCTATCCCGGCGGTATGTAATAGACAATGTACGTTACATTTCCATCACTAGTATAGATAGATAGATTACGGGGTTAGTTAGTTTTCCCTGAAAATAGAGGTGTGAACATAGAGGGGTGAACAAAATGAAGAGGTCACCTCTATACAGTCATTTCATTGAGCAGTGTAAATGTTTTATGACTTTGAAGATGGTTATGGAATGATCTGCCTGGTACACACTATATCCATAGGAGACTTTCAGGGCGCACTGCTCCTGTTTTGGAGTTTAAGTCACGCTAACCAATGTTATATCAGTTAGCGTGACTTAAACTCCTTCCTTGCGGCTGCTGTCTGGCTAACGCGAAAGATAACCGCGCAGCGGCCCCAAGTGATGTTATTTGCCGAAACCAGCATTCTATTTCAATTTGTTGTACGTTACATTTCCATCACTAGTAACACTACGGAGATGTATCTATTCTGGCGGTATGTAATAGACAATGTACGTTACATTTCCATCACTAGTAATACTACGGAGATTGTATCTATCCCGGCGGTATGTAATAGGACAATGTACGTTACATTTCCATCACTAGTAAACCTACGGAAGATGTATCTATCCGCCGGCGGGATGTAATAGACAATGTACGTTACTTTCATCACTAGTAACACCTACGGAGATGATATATCCGGCGGTATGTAATAGACAATGTACGTTACATTCCATCACTAGTAATACCTACGGAGAATGTATCTCATCCCGGCGGTATGTAATAGACAATGTACTACATTTCCATCACTAGTAAACTACGGAGATGTATCTATGCGGTAGTAATAGACAATGTACGTTACATTTCCTCACTAGTAATACCTACGGAGATGATCTTCCCGGCGGTATGTAATAGACAATGTACGTTACATTCCCTCACTAGTAATACCTACGGAGATGTATCTATCCCGGCGGTATGTATAGACAATGTACGTACATTTCCATTCACTAGTAATACCTACGGAGATGGTATCTATCCTGGCGGTATTAATAGACAATGTACGTTACATTCATCACTAGTAATACCTACGGGATGTATCTATCCGCCGGCGGTATGTAATAGACAATGTCGTTACATTTCCATCACTAGTAAAACCTACGGAGATGTATCTATCCTGGCGGTATGTAATAGACAATGTACGTTACATTTCCATCACTAGTAAAACTACGGAGATGTATCTATCCCGGCGGTATGTAATAGACAATGTACGTTACATTCCATCACTAGTAATACCTACGGAGATGTATCTCCTGGCGGTATGTAATAGACAATGTACGTTACATGCCATCACTAGTAAACCTACGGAGATGTATCTATCCCGCCGGCGTATGTAATAGACAATGACGTTACATTTCCATCACTAGTAATACCTAGCGAGTGTATCTATCCCGGCGGATGTAATAGACAATGTACGTTACATTCTCAACACTAGTAACACCTACGGAGATGTATCTATACCGGCGGTAGTAATAACAAGTACGTACATTTCATCATAGTAACCTACGGAGAGTATCTTCCCGGCGGTATGTAATACACAAGGTAAGTTACATTTCCATCACTAGTAAATAACCTACGGAGATGGATCTATCCCGGGGTATGTAATAGACAATGTACGTTACATGTCCATCACTAGTAATAACCTACGGAGATGATCTATCCTGGCGGTATGTAATAGACAATGTACGTTACATTTCCATCACTAGTAAACCTACGGAGATGTATCTATCCGCGCGGCGGATGTAATAGACAATGACGTTACATTTCCATCACTAGTAACACCTACGGGATGTATCTATCCCTGGCGGTAGTAATAGACAATGTACGTACATTTCCATACTAGTAATACTACGGAGATGTAATCTAACGGCGGTATGTAATAGAACAATGTACGTTACATTCCATCACTAGAATACCTAAGGAGATGTATCTATCCCGGCGGTATGTAATAGACAATGTACGTTACATTTCCATCACTAGTAAACCTACGGAGATGTATCTTCCTGGCGGTATGTAATAGACAATGTACGTTACATTGTCCATCACTAGTAATACTCGGAGATGTATCTATCCCGGCGGTTATGTAATAGACAATGTACGTTACATTTCCATCACTAGTAATACCTACGGAGATGTATCTATCTGGCGGTGTAGTAATAGACAATGTACGTTACATTTCCATCACTAGTAATACCTACGGAGATGTATCATCCCGGCGGTATGTAATAGACAAGTGACGTTACATTTCCATCATAGTAATACCTACGGAGATGTATCTATCCGGCGGTATGTAATAGACAATGTACGTTACATTTCCATCACTAGTAACACCTACGGAGATGTATCTATCCTGGCGGTATGTAATAGACAATGTACGTTACATTTCCATCACTAGTAATACCACGGAGATGTATCTATCCCCCGGCGGTATGTAATGACAATGTACGTTACATTTCCACTAGAAACCTACGAGAGTATCATCCTGGCGGTATGTAATAGACAATGTACGTTACATTTCCATCACTAGTAATACCTACGGAGATGTATATACCGGCGGTATGTAATAGACAATGACGTTACATTTCCATCACTAGTATAGATAGATAGATTACGGGGTTAGTGTTAGTAGTTTTCCTGAAAAAGAGGTGTAATGAAGGGTTGAACAAAATAAGAGGTCACCTCTATACAGTCATTTCATTGAGCAGTGTAAATGTTTTATGACTTTGAAGATGGTTATGAAGATCTCGCCTGGTACACACTATATCCATAGGAGACTTTCAGGGCGCACTCTCCTGTTTGGAGTTTAGTCACGCTAACCAATGTTATATCAGTTATCGTGACTTAAACTCCTTCCTTGCGGCTGCTGTCTGGCTAACGCGAAAGATAACCGTGCAGCGGCCCCAAGTGATGTTATTTGCCGAAACCAGCATTCTATTTCACCACGTGAAACGCCAGCTAATAGTTGGTGTTAAAAGTGCCGGAATAGCAGAACAGCTGATAGCGATGCTCTGAGATTGGCTCTCGTTTAACTCAACATCTCGCTTTTTAACGTTCTCTGCTGGTATTTAAAAGGCAAATAAAAATGGCAGAGAAGGTGTCAGTAATATCAATAGGACATTGTCATTTTAGATCTAAATCAAACCAGGAGATTAGTATCTGCAACTGGATGTCTGATGATATTTACCTACGGCTCCCATTAAAACAATGAAACACGTCTACAAGTAGCAGCCTGTATGTCTTCAGCGTGACGTAACCCGTGTTTATCTTCCTTTTACAGAATAAAGTTCCCTAATCTCCTTACTCATTTAAACTTGGCTTCTCTCATGTCACACGCCCTGAACAGTGACATGAAATTACCCAGCGGGTAACACAGATTATTATGCAATATAATTATCCACAGCTGACAAGGAAAGATTAGTAGAGGATTAAATCAAGAGGCAGAGATTGCAAATGACAGAAGCTTCAATTCACTATGTCCCTGGGGTTATAAATTCGGATGGGCCCCAAATTTTCTGGCACTGTACCCCTTAGTATGTGTAGTTGGACATATTTCCCAGAAGCGCCCATCAACATGCCAGGGGTATTACCATTGTCTTTCCGCCTGGTTTCAGAATATTCTTCTTACAGCCCTATTGGGTGGGAGGCTCAGTGCAAGGGAACGGGGCGTAAAGCCATTAATTGCCAGTAAGCACAGCGGGTATCACAAAACATACCCGCCACAAGCTATTCACCAGTGGTTGCTGATGTTAGTAACGTAGGGTTAAATGGTGGAAGTGATTTACTCAGAGCCACTGGTGAATCTCATTACGGGGATCTCATTACGGGAGTCATTGTCCAGTAATCAGGGAGATTCAATAAAAGTTCTTATCGCTAAAAATGGTGCTAATTTTGCCCCAACCAATCAGATCTTATTTAACATTTGTAAGCTTACATCTGATTGGTTGGGGCAAAATTAGCACCATTTTTAACGATAAGAACTTGTTTTGCATAACCCTGTGTATGTTCAGTATGAACACAATAAAATACATACGATGACTCTCTTGTTAATGTTTTATCATTATCTGTATAATGATTGTCAATAGATTGTGGAGAATTTTAAAATGTGAAAAGATATGAAAAGGTTTCCTTTACAGCAGGATCATTTTTACTGAATATTTCATAGAAGGAATTTGCTGAGCTATAAAGAACATGATGTCACTGCATTTACAGGTTATTCACACGCCCAAGCAGTAAAGTCACATTAGCTCACTGGTCAACACTGCAAATCATTTAGTTCCCATTGTAGACAAAAAGACCATTGGAATAAAAAAAAATTGCAGCTTCTCTTGCTGTTATTTGAGATGCTTGATGGGGATTGGCAGAAAATATTCTGCCTTGCCCGACCTTAATTTTTTCGATAAACTGCTCAATATTGACAAGTGGTTGATTTTTAAAAAAATGGCATACATGTTATCGATAAATATTTTGGGTGATTCCATTGAATTTATCGCCCAAAATATCGATATTGTGTTTGCCATGCTTTAGATGTTTAGACCTTATAATTATGTAATTGGTTTCTTTAAGTGTATGTTTACTAAAAAAAAATGACTTTACGTCACCTTAATCTATAAATAAATATGTGTAAGTAGCACATACTCTGAGGTGTGTGTGTTGCTGCATGCCTTCAATATAGTACTTGTTTTCCTCAGCCTCTTACCACTGACCTGACTACTTTCCCACATACCAACTGTCAATAATGCATACAGTATACAGCACACCAACTGTCAAACCAATCCAGCTACAGCAAATCTGCTTACAGAAATGCTGAAACGTAAGATGTTTCAGATTGGATATCTAATAAAATAGGGGGCAGATCAACAAAAAAGGCACAGTGATAGTTGGGATGAATTATAGTTTCCACTAATGGGCAATTTGAAAAAAACAAATTCGCCAGTATACATACCCTTTAAGCCTTGTGCACACATCTGATGGCACAGACGAGGCACGACTGGAGAACATCCGTTTTGGGGGATAATCTTATGCGCAGTTGTGTGTGTGTCATCTGTGCGTTGGACTGTATCCTATGACAAATGCTACATTCTACTGTGTGTACCCAGCCTTAGACAATCATTAATCTAATTGTGCATTCTACTTTTAATTTAATTTAATAATTACAATACACAACCCTATAGTAAATGATTAGTACACGGTTGAAATGGGGCTGACTTTTTTAGGATTACAACAACTAATTAAAAACAATGTTTAAATGTTAGTGACTAATAAGAACTTGTGTTTGGGATATTGCCTGGAATTCTAGTTATGCTGCCCATGCACTGGCCCAATATTGGGTTTGATTGTTGGAAGGTGACCCAATACAGCGATAGTACTATACCTGATAATGTTGCCCAACCTAGATCCCAACAGCTGTAAGTATTTTGTATATCTCCGCCCCTTACTCTGGGGAACATAGGAATAAGAAATGACTTCTTGTTTCTTAGATTTTGTGGGCAATGCTATTCATATAGCATGAGACTGCAAGATGCCTTCTGTTATAAGAAATTGTTTGTCCATTTTTATGCTCAGTGGAGGGCTTTTTGCTCCATTTGGCCCCCCTCTCCCTAAGCTTTCTAGCTGCCTTGTCTATTGAAATTGCTGGTACATTGGATAATGTATGACCTGCAGAGTGTTGCAGTCCATTAGTTAACTTTTGCCATTAGCGACCGGTTGCAGCAAAAGTAGCCACAGACAACAGTTACCTGCGATGATTGGCTGTGGTTTTCCAACCTGTCCGAACGGCCATTTGTCCGATACAGTTGAACATACAGTTGGACACCGTTGCAGCCCACTGCAAAGCCATTACATCTTTTATGATATTGTGAAATGTGCCTGATGGGAATGTTGTGGGAATGTTGGTGGCCTTCAATCCCATTCTAAAGACATTAGATAGATTCTATGAACATCAAACCTATATAATGTCTTTATAGATTATGGCCAGCATAACAAAGACATAACTTTATTGAATTCTTCTATTTGTGAACATTGCAGCAAGAAAACTATATCCCCCACTAAGTTACCCGCTACAATAGGTAACCTCTACCACTACATAACGGCAACTGCTTCTGGTCGGGGCCAAGAACATTATCGAATTCCCCTGCACTTACCCTTTAAGTTGGGATGACATTTGTCTCGGCTGACCTAACATTGGTGTTGGTATCATGGCCTGGGGTTTTTAACTTCTCAGACATGAGAACGGGCAGGGGAAATAGATTTGTCACTATTGCGCTACATCTTTTAAGTGTTTTATTAGAGGTTTATAGATTCTTGTATGAAGTAAAAGGCAAAACAGAAGGAAAATGATTCATGTCCCTTTAATTTAAATTGTGTACGGGTATAATAGCTGAACATAAAGAGAAAAGGTCTTTTTACTGTGCTGATAGAAGGTAAAGTACTACAGTGTGTTCTCAAGGGTGACAAATTTTCTTCACCCCTGTAAGCGGGAGGGGTGTGATGTCATGGTGATGTTACCACCAAGCGTGGCGGAGACTGGTCATTCCGGGGAGGGGGACTAGACTCATATGTCCAATTAGAGACATATGGCCACCCTGTATGTTCCCCAACATGGACTTCATTCAAGTTGCGTCAAATAAAAGGGAACCTGCCCCTGTAAGAATCATTTCTTGTGATCTAATTCAGCAGATCTGCCTAGATTTGTCTGTTAAAGGCCAACTAAACATATGGACAAATAGTGCACAGATCTACTCATCTGGCTTGGCAGCTAAACAAGTTGGTCCGTCATGACCCCCCCACATATCCTTCTTGGCATGATCCACAATACAAATATAAATCATTATAACCTATTTACTTGTCCTTCCTGTTATTTGCTCATAAGATTGGCCAATGGGAGACTTTCTGTTGAAGATTTGTTTTCTCCTTCAGAATACGGTTTGATGTTATGAGACTTTAACGTCAGTTGTTTTTGATTAAATGAATGAATTATTGTTCCCTTTACAGTGCCAATGAATTAGACATGCTCTGATGGGTGGAGCTCAATAATTTGACATATAGTCTACCCATAAAAATTCCCAAGAACAATAGACTTGGTGCAGGTGTTATTAGGCCACACGCCCTGAGAAAAGAAACTCTACGGGAAACACTGGGAACTGTATATTAAACTCAGGGGCAACTTTCTATGGGTGTGATCACTGGCGAATTCCTTTGGTATCTGCTGTCTGTCTTTTATTGTTTGCTAAATGGCTTCTTTATTCTATAAAGGGAAGATAAACAGATTATTAAACTTGACATTGTTAAAAGCATTCTACTGTTTAGCAACTGACGAAGGGGGCCCATGAGAGAGAACATGTCTATATGAGAATCTCTGGCAATTATGGTTGTTTTAAGGAAAAAATGAATGGAGCAGACAGACAGGTTATTTTCAATCATCAGGGTCTACTTGGTGTTCAGCTAACAAACTATTTTCTGTTGTATTCAGTTTAATTAACTGGACTTAAAGTTTAGTTCTTGAAGCCGTTTTGCTATTCAACTGACTGGGTTTCTCAGTTAGGAATGACTTGTACAAGAATCTGTTGGTAAGTACCCTGGAAAGTCCCAATTAGCATATCACAGAGACAGCCAGTTGTTAGGGACCTTCTGAATTCAAGGAGATGTTATCAAAACTACCCAGGGTAAGGTATTAAAAGAGCATTGTACATGGCAGACAGTTGGTGTCCAATCCCCAACCTCCATTCTGGCTTGGTTTCTTTATTTTCATATAAATGGCCTCCTTGACACCTCTTTTTAACCAATCCTTTTATTTGCCAAGATATTGACATTACAATCTTCAAATGTATGTCCTTACTCTTTCAGATGCATTTACACAGCTGAGTCCTGACCTGAGGAATTGGCTCTTCTGTGCTGGGCCATACGTTGATGCAGTTGCTGTTTGGTCTCACCCACATACAAATCAGCAGACTATTCAATTTCTAGTTTTGGAAATGAAGGTGATGATCTATCTAGGGGTTTTGTTTTACATTGATATTGATTTCCCCTTTCTATCAGTTGTAATTAATTGGTCAGGTTCAAAGTAGAGTTTATATGGGAGTACATTGACCAGTGGCATGCCCCACACTATGGCTTGTGATAATGTTTTGCTATTTTGCGCTTGAGCCATACAAGCAGGGGCGTAACTACCAGGGGAGAAGGGGATCCCAACTTCTTACTTTCCCAATGACAGATACAGCCTCATTCCAAACCACTTTAAATGAAGCAGGAAAGGGGCCCCGTCATAGTTTTGCTGCAGGGCCCACTGACCTAGTTACACCACTGCATACAAGGTACAATATTATATCTGTTATATTCAGTTACTATAGATCAACTGGAACTGGAAGACGTTTCGCTAGTGAAGAATTAAACTATTATCGTTTAATCTTCTTATTGGTCCTATTATTTATGGAGCTGAAAAATCCATTTTTGAATTTCGCAACATTGCGCGGAACGCAGCTTAAGCGGAGGGTTACACGCGATTAAGTGCGTTACTATTTCTAATCCAAAGTAGGTGCAGTATTGATTAGTTCTAAGTACATAACCATGCAAAATGGAGAAAAGTCTGCAATTTTGTCTCAGTAGATAAGTTAATAACCACCTTCAGAAATCTGGAGCTATTAAGCATGTGCGATACCCAGTGAGAACAGGAGATGCCAAGATGGCAGCCCGCATGGGATAACACTGTCATTAAGCTGCTGTTACCGCATTCACCATGTACTACGCTTGTGAAGGTTCTCATTCATCCGGGTCATTGTATTCATGGTATATCTGTTGTATTCATGGTATATCTGTTGTATTCATGGTATATCTGTTGTATTCATGGTTATATCTGTTGTATTCCAGTTGATCTAATTGAATACAACTACGTTTCTAGTTTTTTTTCTCACTTTATCTATTAATAGCTGAAATTCCCATTAAGTTAACAGTTTGCTTGACCTCATTTCTCATTAAAATGCCTTGCTTCGTTTTATATGCTTTAGGCAGTAACTGGAATAGTTATTACTGAAAAGAAACTGAAAAGGATCTTGGTTTGCTAATAAATAAATCTTTGGTGTGAAACGTAACTATTACAGGTCATGCCTAATAACTTCCATACACAGTACAATGTGTGTCATTTGGATGTATAATTAAAGGACAATGATCTAGGAGTCAGTAAAATTGAAGCAAATAGGTGGATTGGATCATTTAGATTATCAGGGAGATTCAATAAAAGTTCTTATCGTTTAAAATGGTGCTAATTTTGCCCCAACCAATCAGATCTTATTTAACATTTGAAAGCTAACATTTGATTGGTTGGGGCAGAATTAGCACCATTTTAAATGACAAGAACTTTTATTGAATCTCCCTGTATGTACCTTTAAGATGTCTAGTGGGTAAAACTAGAAATTTCCCATAATTCCGACCAGGAATGGCCAACTGGTAGCCCTCTAGATATTCTAAAACTACAATTCTCTGCAATGCTCTACAAAACCCAGCAGATTGCAATCAAGGAATGCTGGGAGTTGTAGTTTAAGAATATCTGGAAAGCTACTGGTTGCCTCTAACTGCTGTACATTAAAATTGTTCAACATTTTTTTGCTTTCCAGTGTTTTTATTTTGCAGACATCCCAACTTCCAAATGTGGCTTCCGGGCAGGGCGGGGAGAAGGGGGCGTGAAGTCAACAACATTATCAAGGGGGCGGGGCGGTGCGCTTGACGTGTATAAAGTCATAAAAGAGATGTGCTTAGGGGCGTGGTTGATGGAAAGGGGGCGTTCCGGAGGCGGAGACTCAAGGTAAGTTCGGGTCACGGGAGTTTGGGGTAGTCTCGCAGAAGTGCAGGAGACCATCCCAAAACCCGGAGGGGTAAGATACCTGATATTGGGTCCAACCGATCGCCCATACGCCAACCGTGATGCTGTATGGACATTCGTCGCCATTGTAGTAAGTCTGCTTCGGCACCCATACTCTGCCAATGCTGGGTAAATCGTATTTGGCCAATTCCTAAAACAAAGGGATTAATTCAATTATTCCAAATTGCATCATTTTGGTTAATGGTTAATCTAGATCAAATCTTTTTTGTCCTTCTCTACATTTGTGATACATTGTCACATTTTTGTCTCATGTTCCGTCTCCTTATACAAGCCAATAAAACTTCAACCTACTTAAAGAATCTGCTATTTAATATTAAATGTGTTGTCTGTGTGTGTTCTTCCCTCAGTGCCAGAGGAATTTTCAGGATTTTGATTCATTCAGTTGAGACAAATGTTTCTTTCTCATGTTTTACCTAAAATAAAATATTCTCTGTGCTTTTAGATTTTGTGAGAAAGATGATTCAGTTAGAAAAAACAGAAAGAAGTTGATGGAAAAGTTCTGTTTATTGCATCACACAAACACACAACATTTCGGAGAACGCTGTCTCCTTCATCTTTCTGCTTGTGCTATAGCTTGAAGTCATTAAGGTAGAGGACAGAAGGAAGCAGCACCTGGAATACATTGGCACATTGCCTGAAGGAGTGCCTAGGCCCATATCTATGTTATTCAGTTAGAAAAAAAACCACATGACAAATAAACCCCCCCACAAAATATTAATATTCTGCATAACCAGCAAATAGCCCCAAATGGACCCAAAATATTTAGGGCTTTGCTTAACTTTAAGGGCAAAATCCCTTTTTATCATGGAAATAACTCCAATAATAACAACTATATATTTTTGTATCCCACCTCGAGCTACATAATGTTGCCATTATTTCATTCATACATGCAGATTTCCAGGTGCAGTTCTTTGTAGAAGTGTTCGATTTTAGCAGATATTCTGAAACAAAGCATCTAAGAAGGTTCTGACTTTGAAATCTTGATGAAACCTCTAGTACAAATAATATTTCCCACTTTTACATGTCCTAAATAAAACGGTACCCTACTTGCATCAGTTGACACTAGAGATGGGTGAAACTGATGGGTTTCGTTCTGTTTTTGGGTTTTTGGATCTCGGAAAAATCCCTAAGATCTGAAAATCCAAAAACAGAACTTAAATTCAGGACTTTGGATTGCGTTTAATCGAAAACGCATTTTGAAGTCCCGAGATCTGAACAATCAGTCCGGTTTTGGACGGAACATTCGGATTTCGGAACCGAGGGGTTCCGTGTCAGACCCGGATCCCATCTCTAGTGGACACAGAGATATGGTCAGCAAATTGACTAAAAACCCTTTTACCTGGGAAACAATCCTACAAAGTATCAGGGAGATTCAATAAAAGTTCTTATCGTTAAAAATGGTACTAATTTTGCCCCAACCAATCAGATCTTACTTAACATTTGAAAGCTAACATCTGATTGGTTGGGGAAAAAATTAGCACAATTTTTAATGATAGGAACTTTTATTGAATAACCCTGAATATATTTTTTAAATCTATACATCTTCAGCTATATAGCTGCACCATACTTTTATGGTGCAGCTATTTAGAGTGGAGTTGCCCAGAGAATTGCATGCTTATTATTAGGGAAAATGATGATTTAAAGTTTGAAATCTTACCTAAGCCCACTGTGTTATAAAGCGCACACTAGTGTTGGATAATGGGACTGGCTGCACTAGGTGTGCTGGGGCTAGCTGCTCTGAGATCACAAATGATCAGTGCGCATTCGATCACCATTTTTGGTGCGAATATTACAGATATACCATGACCTGGATGAATGAATATTACAGATATACCATGACCTGGATGAATGAATATTACAGATATACCATGACCTGGATGGATGAATATTACAGATATACCGTGACCTGGATGAATGAATATTACAGATATACCATGACCTGGATGAATGAATATTACAGATATACCATGACCTGGATGAATGAATATTACAGATATACCATGACCTGGATGAATAAATATTACAGATTACCGTGACCTGGATGAATGAAATATTACAATAATCTACATTGACCTGGATGGATGATATTACAGATATACCTGAACCTGGTGATGGAATTTACGATATATAACCGTGACCTGGATGGAATGAATATTAACAGATATACCTGACCTGGATGATGAATATTACAGATATACCGTGACCTGGATGATGAATTTACCAGATATACCGTAGACTGGATGGATGAATATTAACAGATATACCTGACCTGGTGGATTGAATATTACAGATTTATACCATGACCTGGAATGAATATACAGATATACCGTGACCTTGAATGGATGAATATACAGATATAAACCCGTGACCTGGATGAATGAAGATTACAGATACCTGACCCTGGATGAGATGAATATTACATATAATAACCATGAACTGGATGAATGAATAATTACAGATATAAGAATTAAGAAGCCGTGACCTGGATGGAATGAAATTTAACAGATAATTACCAAATGTTGTAATGTA
>JAACNH010000681.1:84566-156504 GCA_019447015.1 Hymenochirus boettgeri
TGTGCTTTACCAATAATAATTGCAGTAAATGTCTTTATCATTCTATATGGAATGCTTTTCAATGCAAAATATCCAACTGTTTGTTCCAGGAGAACAATAGAACTATTGTTATTCCAGAATAGGGATTAAAGTCACATGTATCTGCATGACATTGTTAATGGGTGCATTATTAGTATTATAGCCCTGATATCACACGTACAGGCCAGCCATGTTGTACAGTACATGTGTCCAGTTGGTCACTGGAGATTCCTGGATGGTATCACACAATGGTAACACTGCCAGTTAGGGATCCCTTACACCGATCCATCAATCTTGAGATCACACAATGATAATATGGCCAGTTAGAGATCCCTTACTCAGATCCATCAATCTTGAGATCACACAATGGTAATACGGCCAGTTAGGGATCCCTTACACCGATCGATCTTGCGATCACACAGGTAATACGGCCAGTTAGGGATCCCTTACACCGATCGATCTTGCGATCACACAATGGTAATACGGCCAGTTAGGGATCCCTTACACCGATCGATCTTGCGATCACACAATGGTAATATGGCCAGTTAGGGATCCCTTACACCGATCGATCTTGCGATCACACAATGGTAATTTGGTAATATCTTCAGGTATTGATCTTTCAGTTTAAAATCTGCTCAAGACATTGCATCTTTGGAAAATTTCCTGGTTGAATAAAGGGAAAGATAAACAGTTCTTACACTTGACATTGTTACAAATGCATTCTACTGTTTAGCAACTGACGAAGGGGCCCATGAGAGAGAACATGTCTATAGGAGAATCTCTGGCAATTATGGTTGTTTTTTAAGGAAAAATGAATGGAGCAGACCAGACAGGTTATTTTCAATCATCAGGTCTACTTGGTGTTCAGCTAACAAACTATTTCTGTTGTATTCAGTTTAATTAACTGGACTTAAAGTTTAGTTTCTTGAGCCGTTTTGACTATTCAACTGACTGGGTTTCTCAGTTGGATTACTTGTACAAGAATCTGTTGGTAACATACCACTGGAAAGTCCCATTAGCATATCACAGAGACAGCCAGTTGTTGTGTGGACCTTCTAATTCAAGGAGATGTTATCAAAACATACCCAGGGTAAGGTATTAAAGAGCATTGTACATGGCAGACAGTTGGTGTCCAATCCCCAACCCCTCCATTCTGGCTGGTTTCTTTATTTTTCATATAAATGGCCTCCTTGACACCCTCTTTTTAACCAATCCTTTTATTGCCAAGATTTGACATTACAATCTTCAAATGTATGTCCTTACTCTTTCAGATGCTTTTACACACGCTGAGTCCGGACCGAGGAATTGGCTCTTCTGTGCTGGGCCATACGTTGATCAGTGGCGTTTGGTCTCACCCCACATACAAATCACAGACTATTCAATTTCGATTTTGGAAATGAAGGTGATGATCTATCTAGGGGTTTTTTTTTACATTGATATTGATTTCCCCTTTCTATCAGTTGTAATTATTGGTCAGGTTCAAAGTAGAGTTTATTGGGAATTACATGACCAGTGGCATGCCCACACTATGGCGGTGATAATGTTTTGCTATTTTGCGCTTGAGCCATAACAAGACAGGGGCGTAACTACCAGGGGAAGGGATCCAACTTCTATACTTTCCCAATGACAGATACAGCCTCATTCCAAACCACTTTATGAAGCAGAAAGGGGCCCCGATAGTTTTGCTGCAGGGCCCACTGACCTAGTTTACACCACTGCATACAAGGTACAATATTATATCTGGTTATATTCAGTTACTATAGATTCAACTGGAACTGGAAGACGTTTCGCTAGTGAAGAATTAAACTATTATCGTTTAATCTTCTTATTGGTCCTATTATTTATGGAGCTGAAAAATCCATTTTTTGAATTTCGCAACATTGCGCGAACGCAGCTTAAGCGGAGGGTTACACGCGATTAGGGCGTTACATTTCTAATCCAAAGTAGGTGCAGTATTGATTAGTTACTAAGTACATAACCATGCAAAATGGAGAAAACTGCAATTTGTGCTTCAGCGAGATAAGTTAATAACCACCTTCATAAATCTCGGAGCTATTAAGCATGTGCGATACCCTTGAGAACAGGAGATGCCAAGATGGCAGCCCGCATGGGTATACACTGTCATTAAGCTGCTGTTAACCCATTCACCATGTACTACGCTTGTGAAGTTCCATTCATTCCGGTCATTGTAAATTCAGGTCGTATTTCCTGGTAATGGTATTCATGGTATATCTGTTGTATTCCATGGTATATCTGTTGTATTCTGGTATACTCTGGTTTGTATTCATGGTATATGTGTTGTATCCAGATTGATCTAATTGAATACAACTACGTTTCTTCTAGTTTTTTTTCTCACTTTATCTATTACTAGCGAAATTCCCATTAAGTTACAGTTGCTTGACCTCCTCATTTCTCATTAAAATGCCTTGCTACGTTTTATATGCTTTAGGCATAACTGGAATAGTTTTTACTGAAAAGAACGGAAAGGATCTGTTTTGGCTAATAATAAATCTTTGGTGTGAACGTACTATTACAGGTCATGCCTATAACTTCCATACACAGTACATGTGCTCATTTGGATGTATAATTAAGGACAATGATCGGAGTCAGTAACATTGAATGCAAATAGGTGGTTGGATCCATTTGATTCAGGATTCCATAAAAGTTCTTATCGTTTAAATGGTGCTAATTTTGCCCAACACCATCAGATCTTATTTAACATTTGAAGCTAACATTGATTGTGTGGGGCGAATTACACCATTTTAATGACAAGAACTTTTATTGAATCCCCTGTATGTACCTTTAAGATGTCTAGTGGGTAAAACTAGAAATTTTTCCCATAATTCCGACCAGGAATGGCCAACTGGTAGCCCTCTAGATATTCTAAAACTACAATTCTCTGCAATGCTCTACAAACCCACAGATTGCAATCAAGGAATGCTGGGAGTTGTAGTTTAAGATATCTGGAAAGCTACTGGTTGCCTCTAACTGCTGTACATTAAAATTGTTCACATTTTTTTGCTTTCCAGTGTTTGTTTATTTTGCAGACATCCCAACTTCCAAATGTGGCTTCCGGGCAGGGCGGGAGAAGGGGGCGTGAAGTCAAACAACATTATCAGGGGTGGGCGAGGGCGGTGCGCTTACGTGTAAAGAGTCAAAAAGAATTGCTTAGGGCGTGGTTGATGGAAAGGGGGCGTTCCGGAGGCGGAGACTCAAGGTAAGTTCGGGTCACGGGAATTTGGGGTAGTCTCGCAGAAGTGCAGGAGACCATCCAAAACCCTAGGGGTAAGATACCTGATATTGGGTCCCAACCGATCGCCCACTACGCCAACCGTGATGCTGTATGGACTTCGTCGCCATTGTAGTAAGTCTGCTTCGGCACCATACTCTGCCAATGCTGGGTAAATCTTATTTGGCCAATTCCTAAACAAAGGGTTAATCAATTATTCCAAATTGCATCATTTTGTGTTAATGGTTAATCTAGATCAAAATCTTTTTGTCCTTCTCTACATTTGTGATACATTGTCACATTTTTGTTCACTGTTTCCGCTCCTTATACAAGCCATAAAACTTCAACCTACTAAAGAATCTGCTATTTAATATTAAATGTTGTGTCTTGTGTGTGTTCTTCCCTTCAGTGCCCAAGGGAATTTCAGGATTTTGATTCATTCGTTGAGACACAGTGTTTCTTTCTCATGTTTTACCTAAATAAAATATTATGATATAAATCCAAAGTTAAATACACATCAGTGAATGTCTAACCTCTCCCGATATCAAAGGTTGCCATGTCCGATGGGGCCACAGAGACGTGGCTCCACCAACCTAACTTCTAATGGCGTACATATTTATAAGACCAAACTCTGTCTCTGATATTGAACAAACCTTTGAAGAATCCTCCCAACCGATATATAACAAGATTTCTAAAATGTATAAGCAAAATTTGTAGATGCAGTGCTGTGCTTTAGATTTTTTGTGAGAAAGATGAATTCAGTTTAGAAAAAACTGAAGAAGTTGATAGGAACAAGTTCGGTTTATTGCTCACATCAAACCACAACATTTCGGAGAACCAGCTGTCTCCTTCCAGCTTCTGCTGTGCTATATGCTTGAAGTTCATTAAGGTAGAGTACACGAAGGAAGCACACCTGTGGAATCATTGGCACATTTGCTTGAAGTAGTGGCTAGGCCATATCTATTTTATTCCGTTATTATTTAAAAACAACCACATGCACAAATAACAAACCCCCCCACAAACTATTTAATAGTTCTGCATAACCAGGCAAATATGCCACCAAATGACCCAAAAATTTAAGGAGCTTTTTGCTTAATTTAATGGCAAAATCCCTTTTTATCTGGACAATAACCTCCAATAATAACAACTATATAAACTAAACAAAGCATCTAGAGTAGGTTTCCTCTGCCTTTTGAAATCTGATGTAAAACCTCTAGTACAAAATAATATTTCCCACTTTTACATGTCCTAAATAAAACGGTACCCTACTTTGCTCCAGTTGGGACACTAGAGCGATACTTGGTGAAACTGATGGTTTTCGTTCTGTCGTTTTTGGGTTTTGGATCGCGAAAAATCCCTAGATCTGAAAATCCAAAACGAACTTAATTCAGGACTTTTGGCATTGACGTGTAAGTAAAACTCGAAAACGCTATTTTGAAGTCCCAGATCTGAACGATCAGGTCCGTTTTGACGGAACTTCGATTTCGGAACCGAGCGGTTCCGTGGTCAGACACCTGGATCCCATCTCTAGTGGACACAGATGATTGGTCATGCAAATTGACTAAAAACCACCTTTTAACCTGGTAAACACATCTACAAAGATCAGGAGATTCAATAAAAGTCTTATCGTTAAAAATGGTACAATTTTGCCTCCAACCAATCAGATCGTTACTTAACATTTGACAGCTAATTGGTTGGGGAAAAAATTAGCAAAATTAAGTACGAGACACATATGAATACCACAAAAAAAAAGCAAATATTTTTTTATGTGATTTATAAACCCTGAATTCTATAACACCCTCTCCAGACTATATAGCTGTCGCAAACATACTTTTATGGTGTCCGCTATTAGAGTGGAGTTGCCCCAGAGAATTGCATGCTTATTTATTAGGGAAAATGATGACTTTAAATAGTTTGACAATTCTTACACTAAGCTTTGCTCACTACTTCCACTGTTATATAAGCGCACCTATGTTTGGTATAATGGGACTGCGTGTCTGACTAGGTGTGCTGCTGAGCTGGCTGCTCTTCTATCCTAATGTTATCAGTATGCGTCATTCGGAAATCACATTTTTGGTTGGGCTAATATTACCTAATATTACCATGACTGGATGAATGCAAATATTATCAGATAAACCATGATCCTGATGGAATGATAGTTACAGATATACAATGACCGGATGGATAATATTACAGATAACTGACCTGGAGGATGAATATTACAGATATATCCATACCTGGATGGATGAATATTACGACTAACCGTGGGGACTCCTGGTAAGATTGAATTTAACAGAAACCGTGACCTGGATTGAATGGAATATTCCAGATAATACTGTGACCTGGATGAATAAATATTCAGATATAATCCGTGGTGACCTGATGAATAAATTTACATAGTATACCGGACCTGATGAATGAATATTACAGCAATAACCATGATCCTGGATGAATGATATATTTATCAGATTAACCGATGACCATGGAATGAATGCAATATTACAGATATACCGATATGACCTCTGAATGATTTATAAATATTCCACGATAATATCCAGGACCTGTGGATGAAACAATATTACGACTATACCATGACCTGGATGGAGAATATAGAATTATAGTACCGAGAATAATACTCAGATATACCAATGCTGGATGATGAATATTACACGATATACTCATGACCTGGTGAATGACTATTACACCAAAGGATATACCATGACCTGGATGGAATGAAATACGATATATACCATGTGACCGATTGAGAATAGAATACCGTGAATCATGTAATGATAGTGAACTTTGCTATCAGAATATATAATACCGTGACCCTTGGATGAATGAATTTACAGATATATCCGTGACCTGGATAATGATAATTCCAGAATACCGTGCCCTGGAGGAATGAATTATTACAGATATACCCATACCGGGATGAATGAATTATACAGATATCCTACCTGGATAATTACAGAATCGTACCTGGATGAATGAATATTACAGATACACCGTGACCTGGATGAATACATATGTACAATATACCGTGAACCTGGATGAATGAATTATTCAGTATATCACGTGACCTGGATGAAATGAATCTAAATTGACAAGAATCCGTGAAAACCGGGTAGAATGAATATTACAGATATACCATTGACCTAGGATGAAGAAATATTTACAGATATACCTATGCCTGGATGATATGAATTTATCAAGATAATGACATGACCTGATTATGAATATTACAATACCGCCTTAGGATATATTCATCGTGACCTGCAGATAATGTAATATTACAGATCTACCGTGACCTGGATGTATGAATATTACATGATATTCCGTGACCTGGATGAATAATAATATACAAGATATACCGTGACCGTTGATGGATGAATATTTACAAGAATATACCTGTGACCTGGAGTATAAGACTATCTAACAATATACCAGATGACCTGTGAGAAAGTACTGGATTACATACCTGAATAAAAATGCCGATAACCTGACTGTAATGAATATTACAGATAACATGAACCTGGATGAATGAATATTCCAGATATACCATGACCTGATGAATTAATATTACAGATATACCTTGACCGGTGATGAATATTACAGATATAACCGTGAACCTGGAGATGGATAATATTACAGATATACCGTGACCTGGATGGATTATATTACAATATACCATGACCTGGATGAATAATATTACAGATTATCCGTGACCTGGGTGGATGAATATTCAGTATCCCATGACCCCTGGGATGGATGAATATTAAGATATACCAGTGACCTGGATGGATGAAGTATTACAGATCTACCATGCCTGGATGTGATGAATATTACACAGATCATACCGTGACCCCGGATGGATTAATATTACAGATATACCATACCCGGTGAATAATTGAATCACTGCCGGAAAGACAGATATACCGTGACCCGGATGAATGAATGTTACATAGTACCATGACCCCCGGATGAATGAATCATTCCAGATTACCATGACCCGAATGATGAATCAGATATATGACGGATGAGAATTACATGATATACCGTGACCTGGAATGTAATGAAATATTCCAGTATACCGTGACCTGGAGGATGATATTCAGTATATACCGTGACCTGGAATGAATGAATATTACAGATATACCGTGACCTGGATGAATGATATTGCAGATCATACCGTGACCTGATGAATGAAATATTACAGATAACCGTGACTGGAGATATATTACCAAAACCCTGACCGAATGGATGACTGATTACAGATTAACCGTGACCTGGATGAATGAAGTATACGATATGCCGTGACCTGGAGAATGAATATTACGATATAGCCGTGACCTGGCTAATAACTTATTAACATAGATACGTGACCTGGATGATAATATTAACAGTAACGTGACCTGGATGGATGAAATTACAGAGATATACCTTGACCTGATGTGATGAAATATTACAGATTACCTGACCTGGATAATGAAATATTACAGATATACCGTGCCGGGATGGATGATATTACAGATATAACGGACCTGATGAAGAATATTACAGATACATACCGATGGATGATATTACTGCTGAATGGATGAAATATTACAGATTTACCATGACCTGGATGAGATATTACAGATGTACCATTACCTGGAATGAATGACTAATTACAGATATACCATGACCTGAGTGATGGATATTACAGATATACCATGACCTGGATGATGAATTTACAGATATACCTGACTGGAACGGATGAATAATTCAGATCTACATGAACCTGGATGGAATGAATATTACAGAATAATACCATGACCTGGATGAGATATAGTTATACAGATGATATCGATGACACGATAACCAGATTAATGATGAATTTACACATATACCATGACCTGATGGAGAAATTGACAGATATACCAGTACCTGGAATGGGATGGATATTACAGATATAACCATACCTGATGAATGACATTTACAGATTTACCATGACCTGGATGAATGAATTTACCGATATAACCATGACCTTGATTGAATGAATATTACAGATATACCAGACCTGTGATTGATTGGATATTACAGATATACCAGACCTGGATAAATGACATATTAAGATATACACATGACCTGGATGGATGAATCTTACAGATATACGCATGACCTGGAATGAATTTACAGATATACATGAGCCCTGGATGGATGAATATACAGATATACCATGACCTGTGGAGAATGAATATTACACATATACCATGACCTGGATGGAGAATATTACATGAATACAACGTGACCTGGTATGATGAATTCTACAGATATACCTGACCTGATGGATGATATTAACGATTACCATCTGACCTGGATTGAATTCGAATCATGCTGTATAATATTCAGATATTACCAGATGACCTGGATGAATGATATTACAGATATCCTACCTGGATGATGAATTACGCGATATACCGTACTGGTTGGATGAATATTACCATATATACCGTACCTGGATGGATGAATATTACACGATATACCGTGAACCTTGATGAATGAAATGAATACAGATAACCATGACCTGGATGACTGATATCAGATATACCATGACCTGGATGGACTAATATTACAGAATTAACCATACATGA
Organism: Hymenochirus boettgeri; assembly: GCA_019447015.1. NCBI lineage: Eukaryota > Metazoa > Chordata > Amphibia > Anura > Pipidae > Hymenochirus > Hymenochirus boettgeri. The sequence continues at coordinate 93,450 of JAACNH010000681.1, forward strand.
CCTGGATGAATATAACAGATATACTTAGATTCAGTATACCGTGAACCTGGATGAATGAATATTACAGATATAACCATGACCTGGATGACTTAATATTACGATATACCAGACCTGGATGAATGAATATTACAGATATACCAGACCTGATGAATGCATATTACAGATATAAAAAACCAATGATTACCTGATGATGAATATTAACGATTACCATGACCTGGATGGATGAATTACAGTACACTGATGTGAGAAATACATTAGCGGATATTAATATACAATATATTATAAGTCCTCATGTATGGTCAGCTATAGAATGTTCAATTCAGAGCTGAAAGAAAAATCTCTTTTAATTAAATAAAGAGAAAAGTATTTTGTTCGTTTGGTAATGTGGATAACTGATTGGTGATTGGGAGTGATGGTCCCTTATAAGTATCACCATCAGACGACAACATCTGTAGCTATAGAATGGTAATTAATATTGCCCAACCCAATACTAAAGTTCTCTGTCATTACTCCATGCCTGTGCTCTGCCCATTGGATGACGAATTGTTTCCTTCCTGTGCTTTAACCAATAAAATGCAGTAAATGTCTTATCATCTATATGGAATGGCTTTCAATGCAATATCCAACTGTTTTGTTCCAGAGAAACAATAGACTATTGTTCTTCAGAAAGGGGATTTAAATGTCCATGTATCTGCATGACATTTTAATGGTTATGGTATAGGTATTATAGCCCTGATATCACCGACATGCCCGGCCAGGCAGTTAAGGTATACATGTGTCCAGTTGGGCACTGGAGATTCCTGGATCCCTACAACCCGATCGATCTTGCGATACACACAATGGTAATATGGCCAGTTAGGGATCCCTGTACACACCGATCGCGATTTTTTTGAGATCACACAATGGTATATGGGCAGATTTAGAGATCCCCCTTACACTGATCGATTTGTGAGATCACACAATGGTAATATGGCCAGTTAGGGATCCCTTACAACACAGATCGATTTTGACGATCACACAATGGTAATATGTGCAAGTTAGGGATCCCTTAACTGACTGAATCGATTTTGGATCACGCCAATGGTAATCTGGCCATTAGGGATCCCTTACACCCGATCTTTGAGATCCACACATGGTGATATGGCCAGTTTAGATCCCCTTACCCTGAAGTCGATTTTGAGATCACACACCATGGTATATGGCCAGTTGGGTCCCTTACAACAAAAACCGATCGATTTTGGAGTCACACATGGAATATGGCCAGTTAGGGACCCTACACCCACCGATCGATTTTTGAGATCACAAATGGTAAGATGGCCAGTACAGGGTCCCTTACACGATCGATTTTGAGATCACCACATGGTAATATGGCCATTAGGGATCCCTTACAACAACCGATCGTCTTGTGATATCCCAATGGTACATATGGCCATTTAGAGATCCCTTAAACCCGATCAATCTGCGAATCCACCAATGGTAATACGGCCATTTAGGGATCCCTACACAAACAAGATCGACTCTTGAGATCACAAAATGGTATATGGGACAGTTTAGGGATCCCTTACAACACCGATCGATTTTGAGTACACCCATGGTAAAACGGGCCAGTTTAGTGGATCCCTTACACCGATCGCATCTGAGATCACAACATGTAATATGGCCACGTTTAGGGATCCCTTACAAACCGACGATTTTGAGATCCACCATGTATGTGGCCATTAGAGATCCTTACAAAAAACAACACACCGAATATTTGAGATCACACAAATGTAATATGGCCAGTTCGGGCTCCTTTACAAAACCGCATCGATCTTGCGATCACACAATGGGTAAATGTTGCCATTTAGGATCCTTACACCGATGATCTCAGCGTCACCAAGATGGTAATGGCCAGTTTAGGATCCCTTACATCCGATCATTTTGCGACACACATGCTGTAATATGCCAGATTAAGGATCCCTTACACACACGATAATCTTGCGATCACACAATGGTAATAGGCCAGTTAAGATCCCTTACACCGATCGATTTGAGATCACACAATGTAATGATGCCGTTTAGGGATACCCTTACAACTTACACACCGATCGATTTTGAGATCACCAATGTAAGACGGCCAGTTGGGATCCTTACACACCCATCGATCCTTGCGATCACACAATGGTAATATTGGCCAGTTAGAGATCCCTTACACGTTTCCCCGATCGATTTTGAGACACACAGTGATAATTATGAAGTTTAAGATCCCCTTACAACAGATCGAATCGATCTTGAGGAATCACACAAATGAAATTAAAAATGCGCCATTAGGGATTCCCTTACACAACAGATCGATTTTGAGATCACACAATGTAATATGGGCCAGTTATGGTCCCGTTACACCGATCGATTATGAAGATCACACAATGTATATGGCCATTAGGGATCCCCTTAACACCGATCGTTTGAAGATCACACAATGGTAATATGGCCAGTTAGGGATCCCTTACCCCCGATCGATCTTGCGATCACACATGTAATATGGCCATGTATGGATCCCTTACACCGATCGATCTTGAATCCCAATGGTAATATGCCAGTAAGGGATCCCTTATACACACGATCGTTTTGAGATCACACAGATGGTAATACGGCCAGTTAGGGATCCCTTACAACACGATCGTCTTGAGATCCCACCAAGGTAATATGTGCCAGTTAGGATCCCTACACGACGATCGTTTTGAGATCACACAAATGGTAAATGTGGCCAGGTTAGAGATCCCTTACAACCGATCTGTATTTTGATCACACAATGGTAAATATGGGCCAGTTTAATGATCCCTTAACCGATCATTTTCGATCACACAATGGTAATATGCCAGTTAGGGCCCTTACACCGTCCATCATCTTGTCTGATAACACAATGGTATAGGCCAGTTAAGGATCCCTTATCCCGATCATTTTGCGAATCACACAAGGTACATATGGCCAGTTTTAAGGATCCCTTACAAAACCATCGCATCAATCTTGGCGATCACACAATGGTAATATGGCCCAGTTAGATGATCCCTTACACCATCGATTTTGAAGCTCACACATGGTAATATGGCCAGTTTAGGGAAAAAAAATCCCCTTACACGCATCGATTTTGAGATCACGCAATGTAATACGGCCATTAGGGATCCCTTAAAACCCCGTCGATCTTGCGATCACACAATGGTACTATGGCCATTTAGAGTCCCTTACAAACATCAACAGATCGATTTTGAGATCACACCAGTGATAATATGGGACATGTTAGAGATCCCTTACAACACCACGATCGATCGATCTTGAGATCAACACATGGAATATATGGCCAGTTAGGGATTCCCTTTACAAAACACTCATCACGATCTTTGAGATCAACAAGGTAATAGGCCAGTTAGGGATCCCTTACCTACCGGATCGATTTATGAGATCACACAATGGTAATACTGGCCAGTTAGGGGATCCCTTACCAACGATCGATTTTGAGATCACCCAATGGTAATGATGGCAGTTAGGATCCCTTACACACCGATCGATCTTGCGATCACACAATGGTAATATGGCCAGTTAGGGATCCCTTCAACTACCCGCATCGATCTTTGAGACACACAGTTGGTAATATGGCCATAGAGGATCCCTTAAGAAACCGATCGATATTTTTGAGATCACACAATGGTAATCCGGCCAGTTAGGGATCCCTTACAACTGATGATTTTGGATCACAACAGTGATAATCATGGACACTTAGGGGCATATTTATAAAGTTGGTTAACTTTTCGTCGCGGCCGTTGTTCGCGGCCATTCTAACGCTGAATCGCGTTTACCGCGATTTATTAATGCCCGAAAACGGGCCGCGAAAAGTTAACGAAGCGTTAACCTTCCTCGCGCCGATACTTACCCGTGCTACCCCGCTTTCTATTTATAAAGCTGCTGGTAACGGTTTCGCTCGGCTAGTATCGGCGTTTTAATCTTCGCCACCTTGAAAGTAGAGCGAAGTCCGCCGATTACTAACCCCCGCGGCGGGGATGGGCAGGCACCCCGGCGGGTGTCGCACCCCCGCCCCTGGAGACCGCCCACCCCGCCCACACCCCCCGCTGCGGCCACGGCGACCACCCGCCCTCCGCCGCACTTCCCAGCAGCCCTCCCCACCCGTTCCCCGTTCCGGCAATCTCGGAACGGGAGGCTAGAAGGGCCTGCCGGAAGGGGCCGCAGCAAGTGGTCGCGACACACCGCCCGCACCCCCTCCCTCCCGGCAACCCCTCCAAGCCCCCCCGCCCGCGCCGGCCGCTCCCGGGGGGAGGGACGTGAGGGGCCGCTGGGGGGTGGAGGCTCCCTCCGCGGGTGCCCTGAGAAGGGCCTTTGTGGGGCTTAGGGGTCCTGCAGCCTCGAACCGGGACCCCCCCTCCCCCGTGCCGCTATATAAGGCCCTGCGGCACTGACACTGCCCTTGGCGGCTCTTATTAGAGCCTCTTTGGGCTTAGGGGTCCCGCAGCTCGATACCGGTGACCCCTCCCGGCCCTTACAAGGTCCCTTGCGGCACTTACAAGTGCCCTTGCTGGCACTATAATGCCTTTGGCGGGGGTCCCCCGCAGCTCTTTCCCAAAGAAATCTGATTGGTTCAATGTAAAGCAAGTATTAAAAATTGACACAATCAGAAACGGATTATGGATTTCTGCAAACCTATAGATAAGAGGACTTTCCGCCGCGGCTCAGATAGCCATCCGCAGTAGAGATGTGCTGAAGAAAGAAGAAAGACGGCTGGGCAACAATCGCTCTCGCTGAGTCCGGCGGGTGCCAGCGGGCTCACTGGCGGCCGCAGGATTCCGGCCTGGCATCGGCGACCTGAAGTGGGGTTGGTGTCCGCCAGCCCGAATGAGACAACGTCGCGTGCGGATCAGACGCGGAAACATCAGGCCTCCGTATGAGTGTCGCCGGCGCCCGCCGGTGGGTAACCCTGGCGGCCGCAGGGTTACCTCTCGGGGTCTGCGGCCTCGGCGGAGCTGGTGTCGCCGGGACTGGAAGAAAGAAGGACGTCGCCCAGGGCCTCTTTTAAGAGCCGCACTGGGGGGGTCCCGGTTTTCAGCTCGCGGGACCCCCCCCAAAGGCACTTGTTAGGTGCCGCAAGGCCCTTGTAAGGGCCGGGAGGGGGGTCCCGGTTCGAGGCTGTCGGGACCCCTAAGCCCCAAAAGGCCTTCTCAGGGCCCCGCTGGAGGGAGCCTCCCCCCCCCAGCGGCTCCCTCCGTCCCCTCCCCGGAGCGGCCGGGCGGGGGTGCTTGGAGGGTTGTCCGGTGAGGGGTGCGCGGCGGGTGGTCGGACCACCCGCTGCGGCCCCTTCCGGCAGCCCCTCTACGCCTCCCGTCGAGATTGCCGCGAACGGGGAACGGGTGGGAGGGGCTGCTGTGGAATGGCGGCGGCGGCGGGGTGTCGCCCTGCCGCCGCGGGGTGTGTGGGCGGGTAGGAGCAGCGGCGGGAAGGGATTTAAGTCCTTGCGGCGAACTATCAGTAATCGCCGCGAGGGGCTTAAATTACCGCAGCACAATCGCGGCCCGATAGGTATCGCGGGAATAGCGCTCGCCGTTATAAATACGGCGATAGCGCTCTTTTTCGCGGCCCGCGATTGTGCGGCGGTAATTTTTTTGCGCTAATATCGTTCCTTTATAAATATGCCCCTTAGGGCCTTTTATAAAAGAGCGAAAGTAGCGAAATGTTTTCGCATTTCGCTTTTCGCATGGGTTTTCGCAAAAAGAACAGTTAACCGCTATTTTTTAAAGGTAGCGTTAACGAGCGAAACCGTTTCCGCGACGCTATCGCTAAAAACCTTTTTCGCCTAACTTCGCAATGGTAATTTTATAAGCGAAAGAAGGAGCAAAAAGGCATAACGCGATTTATAAAAGAGCAAAGTGGTTTTTGCGTTAAAAAGAAGTCGAAAGATTAGCGCGAAACCCTGAAGGTGTGTGAAAAGTCTTGTTTGAGCGAAAAGGCATTCTAATGGGTAATTGCCTGAAAAAGCGAACGCGCTAGAAGGGCCGATCGCGGCATTAGCAGTGTATATGCCTCGGAAAGCGACATTAGAAAGGCGATCACATTATACTGGATATGGCCTGGAAAAGCGACGCGCTTTAAAGCAAACGAACATTATCCATGGACTATGCCTTGGAAGAACGAAACGTTCGTTAGAAAGGCGAACGCACATTAGAAAGGCGAACGACATTACTAAGGAATATTGCCTTGGACACGCGAACTCGCATTAGAAAGGCGAACTGCACATTATGAAAGGCACACTGCGCATTGAAGCGAATGGCAGTGCAACAGAAAACTGTATCCATTGAGATTCTAAGAAGATTGACTAAATAAGACTAGGCTGACCTTCTTTTTTTTGTTAAATGTGAGGTGGCCATTTGAACTTCACTCATTCATCATTTTCTAGTGGGCTTTTCCTGGTTTTCCGCAATTGGTTTTCACAATTGCATCTCTTAGAGCGTTAATTTTTCGCTGCGATACTTTTCGCTCTTTATAATCGCGCCCATGCGCCTTTTTCAGCCGCGAAGTGTGTTTTTTTTCGCTTTTTTACAAATGAATAAGGCGAAACGAAGCCCCAACATGGCGCTATTTTCGCTGCGATGTGCTGCGCTAATTATTTTGGCGAAAAAGACAATCCTTATAAATATGCTCCCTTAGAGATCCCTTACATTGATCCATCATTCTTGAGATCACGCATGGCTAATATGGGCCAGTTTAGGGATCCCTTACAACCCGATCGCTTTTTTGAGATCACACAATGTAATATGGCCAGTAAGGGATCCCTTACACCGATCGATTTTGAGATCACAACAGTGGTAATATGGCCAGTGGGATCCCTTACACCGATCGATTTTTTGAAGATCACACAATGGTAATACGGCCATTTAGGACTCCCTAACACTGATCGAGTTTTGAGATCACACAATGGTAATATGGCCAGTTAGGGATCCCTTACACAGACGTTTTGAGATCACACAAGTGGTAATATGGCCAGTTAGGGATCCCTTACACCGATCGATTTTGAGATCACACAGTGGTAATATGGCCAGTTAGGGATCCCTTACACCGATCGATTTTGAGATCACACAATGGTAATATGGCCAGTTAGGGATCCCTTACACCGATCGATTTTGAGATCACACAATGGTAACTATGGCCAGTTAGGGATCCCTTACACCGATCGATTTTGAGATCACACTGGTAATATGGCCAGTTTAGGGATCTCTTACAACACCGATCGATTTTGAGATCACACAGTGGTATATGTGCCCAGTTAGGGATCCCTTACAAAAACCGATCGATTTTGATATCACACAATGGCAATAACGGCCATTAGGGATCTCTTACACACACCGATCGATTTTGAGATCACACAATGTATATGGGCCAGTTAGGGATCCCTTACACCTATCGATTTTGAGATCACACATGGTAATATGGCCATTAGGTATCTCCCTTACACCACGATCGATTTTGAGATCACACAAGGCAATACGCGCAGTTAGGGATCTCTTACAGACAACAAAAACAAAATACACCGATCGATTTTGAGATCACACAGTGGTAATATGGCCAGTTAGGGATCCCTTACACCTATCGATTTTGAGATCACACAATGGTAATATGGCCAGTTAGAGATCCCTTACATCGATCGATTTTGAGATCACACAGTGATAAGATGGACAGTTAGGGATCCCTTACACCGATCGATTTTGAGATCACACAATGGTAATACGGCCAGTTAGGGATCCCTTACACCGATCGATTTTGAGATCACGCAATGGTAATATGGCCAGTTGGGATCCCTTACAAACCGATCGATTTTGAGATCACACAATGGTAATACTGCCTTAGGGATCCCTTCACCGTCGATTTTGATCACACAATGTAATATGCCAGTTAGGATCCCTTACCATCACCGATCGATTTTGAGATCACACAATGGTATAATGGCCAGTTAGGGATCCCTTGACACCGATCGATTTTGAGATCACATGGAAATAGCCAGTTAGAGATCCTTCATCCCGATCGATTTTGAGATCACACAATGGTAATATGGCCAGTTAGAGATCCCTTACACCGATCGATTTTGAGATCACACAATGGTAATATGGCCATTTAGAGATCCCTTACACCGATCGATTTTGAGATCACACAGTGGTAATACGGCCAGTTAGGGATCCCTTACACCGACGATTTTGAGATCACACAATGGTAATATGGCCAGTTAGGGATCCCTTACACCGATCGATTTTGAGATCACACAATGGTAATATGGCCAGTTAGAGATCCCTTACACCGATCGATTTTGAGATCACACAATGGTAATATGGCCAGTTAGGGATCCCTTACACCTATCGATTTTGAGATCACACAATGGTAATATGGCCAGTTAGGGATCCCTTACAAACCGTTGCTTTTGAATCACACAATGGTAATATGCCAGTTAGGGATCCCTTACACCTATCGATTTTTGAGATCACACAGTGGTAATATGGCCAGTTAGGGATCCCTTACAACCACCGATCGATTTTGAAGATCACACGTGGTAATATGGCCAGTTAGGGATCCCTTACACCGATTGATTTTGAGATCACACAGTGGTAATATGGCCAGTTAGGGATCCCTTACACCGATCGATTTTGAGATCACACAATGGTAATGTGGCCAGTTAGGGATCCCTTACAACAACGACGTTTTGAGATCACACAGTGATAATATGGCCAGTTAGGGATCCCTTACACCAATCGATCTTGAGATCACACAATGGTAATATGGCCGGTTAGGGATCCCTTACACCGATCGATCTTGAGATCACACAGTCATTAAGTTACTCTGTCATTACTCCATCCTGTGCTCTGCCCATTGGATGACAGAATTGTTTCCCGTGTGCTTTACCAATAATAATTGCAGTAAATGTCTTTATCATTCTATATGGAATGCTTTTCATGCAAATATCCACTGTTTGTTCCAGGAGAACAATGAACTATTGTTATTCCAGAATAGGATTAAAGTCACATGTATCTGCATGACATTGTTAATGGGTGCATTATTAGTATTATAGCCCTGATATCACACGTACAGGCCCGCCATGTTGTACAGTACATGTGTACAGTTGGTCACTGGAGATTCCTGGATCCCTTACACCAATCGATCTTGCGATCACACAATGGTAATATGGCCAGTTAGGGATCCCTTACACCGATCGATTTTGAGATCACACAATGGTAATATGGCCAGTTAGGGATCCCCTTACGCTCCGATCGATTTTGAGATCACACAATGGTAATATGGCCAGTTAGGGATCCCTTACACCGATCGATTTTGAGATCACACAATGGAAATAGGCCAGTTAGAGATCCCTTCACAACCGATCGATTTTGAGATCACACAATGGTACTATGGCCAGTTTAGGGATCCCTTACACTCGATCGATTTTGAAGATCACACACAATGGTAATATGGCCATTATGAGATCCCTTACACCAGATCGATTTTTTGAGATCACACAATGGTAATAGCCAGTTAGAGATCCCTTACACCGATCGATTTTGATATCACACAGTGGTAATACGGCCACTTAGGGATCCCTTACAACCGATCGATTTTGAGATCACACAATGGTAATAGGCCATTAGGGATCCCTTACACATCCGCCGTCGATTTTGAGATCACACAATGGTAATACGGCCAGTTAGAGATCCCTTACACACCGATCGATTTTGGAGATCACACAATGGTAATATGGCCATTAGGGATCCTTACACCTATCGATTTTGAGATCACACATGGTAATATGGCCATTATGAGGGATCCCTTACAACACCCGATCGATTTTGAGATCACACCAATGGTATATGGCCAGTTAGGGATCCCTTACACCTATCGATTTTGAGATCACACAGTGGTAATATGGCCAGTTAGGGATCCCTTACACCGATCGATTTTGAGATCACACAGTGGTAATATGGCCAGTTAGGGATCCCTTACACCGATTGATTTTGAGATCACACAGTGGTATATGGCCAGTTAGGATCCCTTACAACACCGATCGATTTTGAGATCACACAATGGTAATGTGGCCAGTTAGGGATCCCTTACACCGATCGATTTTGAGATCACACAGTGATAATATGGCCAGTTAGGGATCCTTTACAACACAATCGATCTTGAGATCACACAATGGTAATATGGCCGGTTAGGGATCCCTTACACCGATCGATCTTGAGATCACACAGTCATTAAGTTACTCTGTCATTACTCCATCCTGTGCTCTGCCCATTGGATGACAGAATTGTTTCCCGTGTGCTTTACCAATAATAATTGCAGTAAATGTCTTTATCATTCTATATGGAATGCTTTTCAATGCAAAATATCCAACTGTTTGTTCAGGAGAATCATGCAACTATTGTATTCCAACTAGGGATTAAAGTCACAGTCTCACTGCATGACATTGTTAATGGGTGCATTATTATATTATAGCCCTGATATCACACGTACAGGCCCGCCATGTTGTACAGTACATGTGTACAGTTGGTCACTGGAGATTCCTGATCCCTTACACCAATCGATCTTGCGATCACACAATGGTACTATGCCAGTTAGGGATCCCTTACAAAACCGATCGATTTTGAGATCACACAATGGTATATGCCATTTAGGGATCCCTTACAAACCGATCGATTTTGAGAATCACACAATGGTAATACAGCGGCCATTTAGAGATCCCTTACCCCGATCGATCTTTGCGATCCACACATGGTAATATGGCCAGTTAGGGATCCCCTTACCCACGATCGATCTTGCGATCACACACAATGGTAATATGGCCATTAGGGATCCCTTACACCGATCGATTTTGAGATCACACAATGGTAATAGGCCAGTTAAGGGATCCCTACACCGATCGACTTTTGAGATCACACAATGGTAATACGGCCAGTTAGGGATCCTTACAATACACCGTTCGATTTTGAGATCACACAATGGTAATGTGGCCAGTAAGGGATCCCTACACCGATCGATTTTTGAGTATCACACCAATGGTAAGTATGGCCATAAGGGATCCCTACACCATCGATCTTTTGCGATCCCACAATGGAATACGCCATTAGGGCCCTTACACACCGATCGATCTTGCGATCACACAATGGTAATATGGCCAGTTATAGATCCCTTACCACACCACCCGATCGATCTTGCGATCACGCACAATGGTAATACGGCCAGTTAGGGATCCCTTACAAACCGATCGATCTGCGATCACACATGGTAATCTGGCCAGTTAAGGGATCCCTACAACCGATCGATCTTGCGTATCACACACTGTGTAATAGGCCAGTTAGAGATCCTTACACCGTCGATTTTGAGATCCACATACTGGTAAATTGGCCAGTAAGGGATCCCTTACATTACAAAACCGATACGATTTTGAGATCACACAATGGTCATACGCCAGTTAGGGTCCTTACAACCTTGATCGATCTTGGATACACAATGGTAATACGGCACTTTAGGGATCCCTTACAACAACGTCGATCTTGCGATCACACAGGTAATACGGCCAGTTAGGGATCCCTTACACCGATCGATCTTGCGATCGATCACACTGGTAATATGGCCAGTTAGGGTCCTTACACCGATCTCTTGCGATCACACAATGGTAATATGGCCAGTAAGGGATCTCCTTACACCGATCGATCTTGCGATCACACAATGGTAATATGGCCAGTTAGGGATCCTTACAAACAACCGGATCGATCTTGCGATCACACAATGTGAATATGGCCAGTTAGGATCCCTTACACCGATCGTCTTTGCATCAACACAATGGTAATATGGCCAGTTAGGGATCCCTTACAACAACAACCGATCGATCTTGCGATCACACAATGGTATATGGCCAGTTAGGGTCCCTTACAACCGATCGTTTGCCGATCACACAATGGTAATATGGCCATTAGGGATCCCTTCACACCGATCGATCTTGCTATCCTACACAATTGTAATATGGCCATTTAGTGATCCCTTACAGCCGATCGATCTTGCATCACACAATGGTAATACGGCCAGTTAGAGATCTCTTACACACCGATCGGATCTTGCGATCACACAATGGTAATACTGGCCAGTTAGGAATCCTTACACCGATCATCTTGCGATCACACAATGGTAATATGGCCTAGGATCCCTTACGACCGATCATCTTGAGATCACACAATGGTAATAGGCCAGTTGAGAGCCCTTTACAAACCCGATCGATTTTGTGAGATCACACAATGGTAATTGGCCAGATAGAGATCCCTACACAATCGATCTTTGCGATCACACAATGGTAATATGGCCATTAGGGATCCCTTACACCGATCGATTTTGAGATCACCACAATGGTAATATGGCCAGTTAGAGATCCCTTAAACCGATCGATTTTGAGATCACCAATGGTAATATGGCCAGTTAGGGATCCCTTACACCGATCGATTTTGAGATCACACAATGGTAATATGGCCAGTTAGGGATCCCTTACACCGATCGATCTTGCGATCACACAATGGTAATATGGCCAGTAAGGGATCCCTTACACCGATCGATCTTGAGATCACACAATGGTAATATGGCCAGTTAGTGGATCCCTTACACAAATACACACGATCGATCTTGCGATCACACAATGGTAATTGGTAATATCTTAGGTTTGATCTTCATTTAAAATCTGCTCAAGACATTGCATCTTTGGAAAATTTCCTGGTTGACCTGATCATCAATGTCAACAAGCAGTTTATCAAATGGAAGTGTAAATGGCATTTGCTTTTTGACCAATTAAATAAAAATTGACCAATGTATGAGAGTTTTGGAGCATCTTCTGCCTATCTGCTAAAGGCCCAGTTTTGACTATACTTGTACGGTAAATCTAACGCACCTCTAACTGAAATGGGTAATGATATAATAGACGTGTCCAACTCCCTACAGGGGATAGGGACAGATTGCTGTCTTCTGATTGGATTAAGAATGTTTTAGAAGGGGGAATAACTCCATCCAGTTAAGCATAGTACAAAAAGGACACATTATTACATTATTCCCTATATAGAAGTTTTGGGGAATTGCTTACCCCTCGGAGAACCATACCCATGATTAGAGATATTCAAAACTGTTGTGTTCCGTTTTGTTTTCGAATTTTACGGAAAATTAGAAAATTTGAAGATTCGAAAATGGACCCATAGAAGTTTCTGTCCATTTTGAGGGACAAATAGTAATAGTCGGTTACTGTAAATGACACAGAGACCTGGGGAATGGTCTGGGGAACCCGTAAATAGAACCAAAAATTATTTTAAAACGATCTTTCCTCACGATCGGGCTGTTTTCCAGCTTCCGCATTCTATTTTCCAAAGTTACTGAAATTGATTGGATTTTCCATTTTCGATAATCGTCTACTTTCGATAACCGTCTACTTTCGATTTCCGATAACCTATGTCTACTTTCCATTTTCCGATAACCATCCTACTTTCCATTTCCGATAATCGTCTACTTTCCATTTTCGATAACCGTCTTTTCCATTTCCGATAACCGTCTACTTTCCATTTCCGATAACCGTCTACTTTCCATTTTCAATAATCGTCTACTTTCGATTTTCGATAACCGTCTACTTTCGATTTCCGATAACCGTCTACTTTCGATTTCCGATAACCGTCTACTTTCCATTTCCGATAACCGTCTACTTTCCATTTCCGATAATCGTCTACTTTCCATTTCCGATAACCGTCTACTTTCCATTTCCGATAACCGTCTACTTTAGATTTTCGATAATCGTCTACTTTCAATTTCCGATAACCGTCTACTTTAGATTTTCGATAATCGTCTACTTTCCATTTCCGATAACCGTCTACTTTCGATTTTCGATAATCGTCTACTTTCCATTTCCGTAACCCGCTCTACTTTCGATTTTGATAATCGTCTACTTTCCATTTCGATATCGTCACTTTTCCATTTCCGACAACCATCTTACTTTCGATTTTCGATAATAAGTCTACTTTCATTTCCGATAACCGTCTACTTTAGATTTTCGATAATCGTCTACTTTCCATTTCGATAACCGTCTACTTTTGATATTTTCAGATAATCGTCTAACTTTCCATTTTCCGATAACCGTCTACTTCGATTTTGATACTCGTCTACTTTCCATTTCGATAATCGTCTGACTTTCCTTTCCGACAACCATCTACTTTCCATTTTTCGATAATCGTCTACTTTCCATTTCCGATAACCGTCTACTTTCGATTTTCGATAACCGTCTACTTTCCATTTCCGATAACCGTCTACTTTCGATTTCCGATAACCGTCTACTTTCCATTTCCAATAACTGTTTACTTTCCATTTCCGATAACCGTCTACTTTCGATTTCCGATAACCGTCTACTTTCCATTTTCAATAATCGTCTACTTTCCATTTTCGATAACCGTCTATTTTCCATTTTCGATAATCTTCTACTTTTAATTTTCGATAATCGTCTACTTTTCATTTTCGAAAATCGAAAATTCAAAAAATCCTGGTTCCGTGAAATCCGGGAGTTCTGAAAGTTTCGTAGGGATTTCAAACCCCTCAGATTCGATTCGAAACCTGGTTCTATTCGAACCCACATCTCTACCCATGATTCACAAAGGGAGGGGAAGAAAAATTTAGATTTTATGATGGGAGGAGAGAAGGAAATACAAAGCCATTGAATAAAAGATTTCGTAATCCATAGAATATTAGAGTGACTGTTATAATTACTGTTTATAAAGCGGTCAAACCTTTATATACCTGGGCTTAATTATTCTCTTCATTCTATTGTCTCATTTATCTGCCAGAATTCCATCTCCTACCGTTTTCCTCTACATCTACCACCGGGCCAGTACAATCCTTCAGTCACTGAACAGAGGATAATGGGACAGCTACCTATCTACACCCTTACCTTCTTATTTCTAGTTGCAGGTAAGTGACCAGTGATGAAAACTTTCTGAAAAGTTTTAGTAGCAGATACGTATGATACATACAAAGACAATATATTGTTAGGTAAATGTATTTTTAATAATAATAATAATACTTTTAAATTTTACATTTTAAAAGTTACCTTTTAATTAATGGGGTGTTTTTGAACTTGTGTCTGAGCAATAGAAGTAATTTATGAAGAGGATGTAAAGTTACCATTTCACTAGTTATTCTTTCATTGACAGTATGGTTTTCACTTGTGCTTGAGCTATCTGTGTATTGAAGGAAGACACCTTCCCACGTTTTTTTTACCTTTGGGAATTCTGAGATCAAACTTATAATGATAGACCGAATTGTTTGTGAGCATAAGGGAGAGAAAGAATTACCATTGACTGTTTACACAAATACAGACATGAATTAGTCTAACTGAAATTAATTATTGTCAATTCAATGGTTTCAAGCGTTCACCCCACAATATGTAAATTCCTGATATTAGAAGAATATTACAATATATAAAGAAACTGTGTATTTGTATGTATAGTTTGTATGTATGTATGGCTTATTTACAATGCGCCACTTGGGGACGCAGGGCTGTACAGTAATAAAATACAATAAAGTCATACAAGGGGGATAAATACATAGATAGTTCAGTACATAAATATATAAATTATATAAATAGAAGTGCTAGGGAAAGGAGGTCCCTGCCCCGTAGAGCTTACAATCTAGTTAGGTGGGTAACATACAGATAAAATGGAATGGGTATAAGTGCTGGAGTAAGACAGCAGTGCAAATAAAACAATCATATACTGCACAGGTTACCGGATAGGTAGGATGTAAGGTTAGATTTATCATATATAGATATATAGATACCATATACTGTGCTGGTTACCGGATAGGTAGGATGTAAGGTTAGATTTATCGTATATAGATATATAGATATCATATACTGTGCTGGTTACCGGATAGGTAGGATGTAAGGGTAGATTTATCATATATAGATATATAGATACCATATACTGTGCTGGTTACCGGATAGGTAGGATGTAAGGGTAGATTTATCATATATAGATATATAGATATCATATACTGTGCTGGTTACCAGATAGGTAGGATGTAAGGGTAGATTTATCATATATAGATATATAGATACCATATACTGTGCTGGTTACCGGATAGGTAGGATGTAGGGTAGATTTATCATATCTAATAATAGATACCATATACTGTGCGTTCCAGATAGGTAGGATAGTAAGTTAGATTTATCTATATAGTATATCATATACTGTGGCTGTTACCAGATAGGTAGGATTAAGGTTAGATTTATCATATATAGATATATAGATACCATATACTGTGCTGGTTACCGGATAGGTAGATGTAAGGGTAGATTTATCATATATAATATATAGATACCATATACTGTGCTGTTACCGGATAGGTAGGATGTAAGGGTAGATTTATCATATATAGATATATAGATACCATATACGTGCTGGTTACCGGATAGGTAGGATTAAGGGTAGATTTATCATATATAGATATATAGATACCATATACTGGCTGGTTCCGATGGTAGATGTAGGTATTTATCATATATAGATATATAGATACCATATACTGTGCTGGTTACCGGATAGGTAGGATGTAAGGGTAAGATTTATCATTATAGATATAATAGATACCATATACTGTGCTGGTTACCGGATAGAGGATGTAAGGTAGATTTATCATATATAGATATATAGATACCATATACTGTGCTGGTTACCGGATAGGTAGGATGTAAGGGTAGATTTATCATATATAGAATATAGATACCATACTGTGCTGGTTACCGGATAGGTGGTATAGGTAGATTTATCATATATAGATATATAGATACCATATACTGTGCTGGTTACGGATAGTAGGAGTATAGGTAGATTTATCATATATAGATAATAGATATACCATATCACTGTGCTGGTTACCGGATGGTAGGATGTAAGGGTAGATTATCATATATAGATATTGATACCATATACTGTGCTGGTTACCGATAGGTAGATGTAAGGGTAGATTAATCATATTAGATATATTAGATCCATAACTGTCCTGGTTACCGGATAGGTAGGATGTAAGGGTAGATTTATCATATATAGATATATAGATACCATATACTGTGCGGTTACCGGATAGGTAGGATGTAAGGGTAGATTTATCATATATAGATAATAGTACCATATACTGTGCGGGTTACCGGATAGGTAGGATGAAGGGTAGTTTTTCATATATAGATATATGATACCATATACTGTGCTGTTACCGGATAGGTAGATTTAAGGGTAGATTTATCTATATAGATATATGATACCATATACTGTGCTGGTACCGGATAGGTAGGATGTAAGGGTAGATTTATCTATATAGATATATAGATACCATATACTGTGCTGGTTACCGGATAGGTAGGTTGTAAGGGTAGATTTTATCATATATAGAATTATAGATACATATACTGTGCTGGTTCCGGATAGGTAGAATGTAGGGTAGATTTATCTATATAGATATATAGATACACATATACTTGCTGGTTACCGGATAGGTAGAGATGTAAGGTAGATTTATTATATATAGATATATAGATACCATATACTGTGCTGGTTACCGATAGGTAGGATGTAAGGGTAGATTTATCATATATAGTATATGTAATCATATACTGTTCTGGTTCCGGATAGGTAGGATGTAAGGGAGATTTAATCATATATAGTATATAGTATCATATCCTGTCTTGGGTACACACGATAGGTAGGATGTAGGGTAGATTTTCATATATAGATTATAGATCCATATACTGTCTGGTTACCGGATAGGTAGGATGTAAGGGTAGTTTATCATATAGATATAAGATACTAATCACTTATACTGTGCTGTTACCGATAGGTAGGATGTAAGGTTAGATTTATCATATATAGTATATAGTATCTATACTGTGCTGGTTACCGATAGGTTAGGATGTAAGGGTAGATTTATCATTATAGATATATAGATACCATATACTGTGCTGGTTCCGATAGGTAGGATGTAAGGGTAGATTATCATATATAGATATATAGATACCATATCTGTGCTGGTTACCGGATAGGTAGGATGTAGGGTAGATTTATCATATATAATATATAGATACCATATACTGTGCTGGTTACCGGATAGTAGGATGTAAGGGTAGATTTTATCATATATAGATAATAGATACCATATACTGTGCTGGTTACCGATAGGTAGGATGTAAGGGTAGATTTATCATATATAGATACCCATATACTGTGCTGGTTACCGTAAAGGTAGGATGTAAGGGTAGATTTTCATATATAGATATATAGATACATATACTGTGCTGGTTACCAGATAGGTAGATGTAAGGGTAGATTATCATATATAGATATATAGATACCATATACTGTGCTGTTTACCAGATAGGTAGGATGTAGGGTAGATTTATCATATTATAGATATAAGAATACCATATACTGTGCTGGTTACCGATAGGTGGGATGTAAGGGTAGATTTATCATATTAGATAGATAGTACATATACTGTGCTGGTTACCGATAGGTAGGATGTAAGGGTAGATTTATCATATATAGATATATAGATACCATATACTTGGCTGGTTACCGGATAGGTAGGATGTAAGTTAGATTTATCATATATAGATATATAGATACCATATACTGTGCTGGTTACCGGATAGGTAGGATAGGGTAGATTTATCATATATATATTATGATACCATATACTGTGGCTGGTTACCGATAGGTAGGATGTAAGGGTAGATTTATCATATTAGATATATAGATACATATACTGTGCTGGTTACCGATAGGTAGGATGTAAGGGTAGATTTATCATATATAGATACATATCTGTGCTGGTTACCGGATGTGGATTAAGGTAGATTTATCATATATAGAAATAGATACCATATACTGTGCTGGTTACCAGATAGGTAGGATGTAAGGGTAGATTTATCAAATATATGAGTATATAGATACATATACGTGCTGGTTACCAGATAGGTAGGATGTAAGGGTAGATTTATCATAATAATATATAATACCAATACTGTGCTGGTTACCAGATAGGTAGGATGTAAGGGTAGATTTATCATATATAGATTATAGATACCTAATGACTGTGCTGGTTACCGATAGGTAGGATGTAAGGGTAGATTTATCATATATAGATATATAGATACCATATACTTGCTGGTTACCGGATAGGTAGGATTAGGTAGATTTATCATATATAGATATATGATACCATATACTGTGCTGGTTACCGGATAGGTAGGATGTAAGGGTAGATTTATCATTTATATAGATACCATATACTGTGCTGGTTACCGATAGGTAGGATGTAAGGGTAGATTTATCATATATAGATTATAGATACCATATACTGTGCTGGTTACGGATAGGTAGGATGTAAGGGTAGATTTATCATATATAGATATATAGATACCAATACTGTGCTGGTTACCGATAGGTAGGATGTAAGGGTAGATTTAATCATATATAGATAATAGATACATATACTGTGCTGGTTACCAATAGGTAGGATGTAAGGGTAGATTTATCATATATAGATATATAGATATCATATACTGTGCTGGTTACCAGATAGGTAGGATGTAAGGGTAGATTTATCATATATAGATATATAGAACCATATACTGTGCTGGTACTGATAGGTGGATGTAAGGGTAGATTTATCATATATAGATATATAGATATCATATACTGTGCTGGTTACCAGATAGGTAGGATGTAGGGTAGATTTATCATATAAGATATATAGATCATATACTGTGCTGGTTCCAGATAGGTAGGATGTAAGGGTAGATTTTATCATATATATATTAGAATCATATCTGTGTCTGGTTCCAATAGTAGGATGTAAGGGTAGATTTAACATTATAGATATATAGATACCATATCTGTGCGGTACCGGATAGGTAGGATGTAAGGGTAGATTTATCATATATAGATTATAGATACCATACACTGTGCTGGTTACCAGATAGGTAGGATGTAGTTAGATTTTAAACGCTAATTGAGGTTTCTTGATTAGAAAGGGGCTATATTCCGAGGATGGGTTCACAAGAGAGATGTATGTACAGTATAAGAATGTTTGGGGGACCTGTTTAGGAAGAGTTAAAGTAAATGGATCCACACCAGATTTAGCACAAGTTACTACTTGCATCCAGCCTGGCGCTCTATAATAATACATGTGATGGGGTATCCGAAATGGTAACCTGCTTGGACCAATCGAATTGCAGTAAGTTAAAGGGATGATCTTGCAACATGGTTGATTATTTATTACATTTGAACTACGTGTCCCCAATGTTTCCTTTTCTGTTTTTCAGCATAATGATTGGTTATTTTGTTGTAGTTTTTTAAATATTTTTTTGTGATAGGGAAATTTATTTTGCATCATAGGCTTGCTAGTCAATTGCTGGGAAACCAATTTCTGTACTTTAAACAGTAGATGGCAGTCTTGTTTCTTTTTATACAATAAGATATTCAGGGTTCTCTAGAAAACTACAACTCCCAGCATTGCTAGGATACCCTCTGTAGTTGAGAAATGCTGGGAGATGTAGTTTTAAAACATCTGGTTTGAGGATCACCGAGCTATGTGATCGGGGGACACTGATTCTCATTCAACCGCCTATTCCAATTTGCATTATAAACTGCTTATGTAATTATGTAACATCCAATAACCTGTTATTATTGGTTAGATTCTTAGATTGTTGCTCTGGTTAGAAAGTCCTTGACGTCCTCACAATGAGATCTAACCGACTTATTTTCTTCCAGGTCCCTCTTATATCCGCGCACTCTCAGGTAAGACCCTCACCATTCCAATACTATGGTTTATTATATCTAGAGGTTACCTCTTATGTAAATGATGCATAAAAAGATTATACATTACACAGATCCCATGGTTACCGCTGCCTACCTGGGCCTAATAACGTAGGAAGTGTGTGTGTGTGTGTGTGTGTGTGTCTGTGTGTGTGTCACTGCATTTCCTATGGACTCACTATAGTGAGATAGTTTCAATTAATTCACCACTAGAGGGAGAAACGCAAAAACAAACACACAGTGGCATGAAGACAGCCAGCAGATAAGGTAGATGCAGATATGGTAGATTCCTTTGGTACAGAGAGGGGGACTCTGCTTTTTTCAGACAGAGGGGGGACTCTGCTTTTTGGGCCACAGTGGGGAATGCTTTTTGGGACAGAGTGGGGACTCTGGCCTTGGGACAGAGGTAGGGCTCTGGCTTTGGGGCAGATGGTGGAGACTCTGGCTTTGGGACAGAGGGGGGCCCCCAGATTTGGGACAGAGGGGGTGACTCTGGCCCTGGGACAGAGGGGTGGCTCTGGCTTTGGGGAAGAGGGGTGGCTTTGGCCTTGGAACCAAGGGGGACTGTGGCTTTGGGACAGAAGGGGGCCCCCGGATTTGGGACAGAGGGTTGGGACTCTGCTTTTTGGGCCACAGTGGGGAATGCTTTTTGGGACAGAGGGAGGGCTCTGGCTTTGGGGCAGAGAGGGGGACTCTGGCTTTGGGACAGAGTGGGGCCCCCCAGATTTGGGACAGAGGGGGGGCTCTGGCCTTGGGACAGAGGGGTGGCTCTGGCTTTGGAACAGAGGGGTGGCTCTGGCTTTGGGACAGAGGGGTGGCTCTGGCTTTGGGACAGAGGGGGGCTTTGGACTTGGGACAGAGGGGGGCTTTGGACTTGGGACACTGAGCGGACTTTGGGTTAAGGACATGGAGGAGGGGGCTATGGTATTAGGACACTGAGAGGGAACTCTAGGGTTGGGAGACTGAGGGGTTTAGAACAGAGTGTTCCTTTTAGGGAACATTTCTCTTGATAGTGGTGACAGTGACAGTGTTTAATTTCTACTTGGGACCTATTCATATGGAGCTCTCTGTTTTATTGACCATTACATTATATTATTATATGTTTATACCATCTTGTTTTAATAATACTCCTAGCCAATTCCATCAATAGGTCTATATTTTTATTGATATTTATATATCTGTATTGGTTTATGTACCTTTTGATGCATAGATCCTCCTATGGTATTGTTAACTCCTTTATACATATATGAGGTGCTCTGCATTATTCCCTGTAGTATTACTTACCATCAGATTTATTTCCAATTATGTATTCAGATTTGTCTCCATATGCTGTCTTCTTTCTCATCTTGTATATACATACTCACCCGACCTTCAAATCTATCTGATTATATGCTCTCTCCTGTCTCCAGGAGGGTGTCTATCACCTGATAGCCTATGTTTTTTCACTGATATAAACTCAGCCCGACAGTGGAAGGTTCATCCCTCCTCTGATGAAGTGACGATTCTAGCGCCGCGAAACGCGTTAGGGCTCTTCCTCCATGCAGCTTGATTATAATTGTTGGCAATCAAGGCTTTGTTTGAAAGATACCACGGGATTGAGTTTTTTGGTCCGTTAATCCTTGTATTTGTGTTGATAGACTGAGGGGGGAACCCTGGGCTTCTAGTGCCCGTTAATGTAACAGGCTTAATGTCTAGTTCATAGTAAAGGTTCTATGTTCCCTCTGGTCTTCATTGCTCCTGTATCCAGATACATCTCATTATTTGCAATAAACATTTGTGTTTTTACTAAGGATGCGGAAGGCCCGTTATACCGAACCGCATTGTGGGAGGACAGGATGCCGTGCAAGGAGAGTGGCCATGGCAGATTAGTCTGAGGAGGAATAACCTTCACATCTGTGGTGGCTCATTAATAGACAACCAATGGGTTGTTACTGCTGCCCACTGTTTCTTAAAGTAAGTCACATGTTCTACCATTATTCACCATTGGTCCATTGATGGAGACAAAATACATACATTATATCATGTTTAAAGGGCATGTCCACCCCAAACTAAAATTTAACCCACTACTGGCCCCACTATGTAGAGTTAAATAATACCTCTCTGCTCCTTATGGTTCTTCTGCAGTGTCTGTCCTAAGTCCCAGAAAGTGAAGAGCAGGAGGTGCTACTTCCTCAACCTCAGTAAGGACAGTGACATGTGACCTCCCACCATCATAATCCATCCTTTGCAACCCTTTGGGCATCTTGTTGATGCCCCCTGCCCACCCCCTAACCGCAGAGTTATTTCTTAAAAAACAGATCAGAATGTTACTTACAGCACTTCATTCCAATGGTGTTCTCCATTGACAGCTGTGATTGACTGCCACTCAGCTAATCACAGGCGCGGCTGCTGGTCCGACCCCCTGCTTGCAAATCTGGCAAGAGATCAGAGCGCCGTGAGAATGAAGGCATGTAAGTACTGTTCTGAGCCTTTTTTTGGTGGGTGAGGGTGGGATAGGGTCCTCTACCACATATATAATTTAAAAAAAAATTAGGGTGGAGATACCTTTTAACACCCCTCTGCAATGCTTTTGCCAGCGGGGGGGACCAATGTCATCAGGCGAACCGGCGATCAGACATCAGAAAATCACGGCCGATTATGCAGTCTCCTATGGAACACATGATCAGTTGCCGCGACATTCAGCACGCCCATCAGTGATTTGTCCCGTCTGACTGCTCGGTAGTGGCGAATGGTCATTCAGGACCAAAAATCCATCCGTGCGTACCCAGCCTAACAGAGAAAACCAGGGTAAAGGACTTTTGCGGATCATAGAAAGAAGGGATAATACAATCTGATTGGCTCCTATAGGATAAATAATTTTAAAAAAATGATTGGACATGAAGTCCCACCTAGTGTAAAGACTGCCAGGTTAGAAAGTATCCCTCCTAACCTAGGGAGAACTATGGGGCATCCTGTCCACCACCTGCAGGGAAACACTGCGTAATGATAAAAAGCAAACAAGGTTGGAAAGGCACCAAGGTTGGGCCAAGGGATCAGACATGAATAGGAACATAGAACGGTGATATAATCAAAATACAGTGGAGACAATAAAATGTATAAAGGGGAAGAGTTAGGAAACTGAGAAATTCAAAATAGGATTGGGTACAAACATGTTACAGTAGAGAACTGTGCAAATAATTTGCGTTAAAGGGTTAGCCCCATTGGCGATGCATAGAGAGCCGCTATCGGTGGAAACAGAAAACGATAGTGACTCTCCATACATTGCACATTTAATATGAAAATGCCTTCCAGTGGTTTTGACTTCTGGCGTTTCCTGCGATGTTTCCCTTCCTGGACCATTTATTTTTCAATCAAGTTGTCCAAATGTAACTGGAACATCATGGGAATGTCAGGAGGTAAGATTTCTAGTATATAACCAGCATTAGACATTGAGGGCATAGATAAACTTTTATTAAAGGCACTGAACCCCCACCAATTATTCTTTCTCCATTGCAAAATACCTCCGCCTGATAGAACCCCTACAGCCTATTTGTTGGTTATTACTAGAGATGAACAAAACTGGCAACTCTTGATTTGACAGCAGTTCCAAGGCACCATTAAAGTTCCGAAAATGTAAGGATTTTCAATAGAAATTTTAGAATGTTCAATAATAATTTAACAGTTGTCGATAGGAATTTAAGAATTTCCAATAGACATTTTAGAATGTTCGATAGGAATTTTAGAATGTTCGATAGGAATTTTACAATTTTTAATAGAAATTTCAGAATGTTCTATGGGAATTTTAGCATTTACAATAAAACTAAGAATTTTCATTAGAACTTTAAGAATTTTCAATAGGAATTTTAGAATTATCAACAGAAATTTTAGAATGTTCGATAGGAATTTTAGAATTTTCAATAGAAATTTTAGAATTTTCAATAGAAATTTTAGAATGTTCTATAGGAATTTTAGAATTTTTACAAGAAAAAAAGGAATAGAAATTTTAAGGGCTTAGCATGTAATGCTACATCCCACACCGGCAGTCAGACTTTTGGATTCTCTTTTGTCTAATGTTATGTTTCTCCATTTCACAGGCCCTACACTGTTGCTGAATTTACAGTGAACCTTGGTGGGTACAAGTTGGCAGAACCCTCTGGGGTAATGATGACTCTCTCCGATATTTTCATACACCCTTCATTCAGCGTGATAGGTTCCAGTGGAGATATCGCTCTTCTCCAACTGTCCAATCCTGTCCAATATACAAACTACATAATGCCTGTCTGTATTCCCACCCCTGATGTTGTATTTCCCAGTGGACTGAACTGCATTGTAACTGGGTGGGGTTCCATCAGGCAATCAGGTAAGGCCAAATTTATACAGCAGAACAATGCTGAACATGCTGCTTATACATAATAAGTAGAAAAGCCTGTGTAATAGTAATAATAAATTAAACTAACAGGGGAACTAAAAAAACTCTCCCCTCCTTCCTACAGAATTATCAGTTTCACAAACCAGTCTGGGAGTCGCCTCTGAACTTTCCAGTGTATGTTCTCATTGGTTGGATTACAGGTCAATTGGAGCTCTGTAAGATGCTCATCTGGGTTTATCTATTGTAAAGGCTGGTACACACCATGCAATATTTCGGTCCGATCGACCGATAGTTCAGTGTAATTGTAAAACGGGCCGAAATAATCGCATGTGTTTTCGTTTGTGTCCGACCGACCGTTTGTCCAAACCGAACGAAAGGATGATTGGACATGGTGGAAAACCACATCCTCTATGGACCACACAATCAGTCGTGGTAAACTGTCTGACGCAGCCACTATTGCCGCAACCGACAGTGCTTCCTCCTGGCCAACCAATTGGAAGAGCCGGAAAAAAGTTGCATAGTGTGTACCATGCTTTATACAAGCACAGGATAGGTGATTGATGGGATGTATATTCTGGTTCAGCTTTGGTAAAGGCTGATTTCGGGTCCCTGCAGTAAATGGAGGAAGAGTTGGGTGGGTCCCTTTACCTTTACAGGTTTTGCAGCTTCCCAGCCAAGCTCATTAATTGAATAAACTGCATCTGGAAGGGTCTTGGTAAAAGAGATACCGTATCCAGTCGGATGTAATATTAGCCACAAAGGGCTAGAAATTAGTTAAACCCATGATGCAATATCAAACTAGGGTGGGTATAACTCATTATCTGTGGGCCTGGGCCATTTTCTCTTAACGGCACCTGATGCAAAAAAGGAAATGGTCATTGTTGTGCCACTTACCGGTATTAGCGTGAAATCTAACGTTATTTAAGATCCGACGTTACCCTCTGCATTCCGCTCATTCTGCGACTTACCGATCCATGTTCGATCAATGTCTCAAAACCTGCTTGATCTCATTCATTTTTGCCAATCAATATTTTCCTAAACTGCCATTAGGTAGCAGAGATGGTCGAACTTCATAAAAAAGTTCCAAAGTTCGAAAACGGATCCACTAAAGTCAATGGGGGCTAAATGGTTCGGAGAGTTCGAATTAACTTTCCATATTATTGCGTGTAAACTTACCGTACAGGCCTCTGGGACCTGCGAGACTGGGGAGCACGTCCGTGCGCGGATAACAACAAAAAAAACAGATGTAGCGCACACATGCGCTACGTCCGGTTTCCGCGTGCAGCTTTCGGTAATCCTCGAACGTTCGATCGAAAGTTCAGTATAACTTGAATGTCCGCTTTCAGAAATCCCAGAAAGGCTGGGGATTCCTGAAATCGGACGCTCGCGGATTGCAGAACGGCCGACAATCTCGCAGCTAGACGTTCGGGGGCCCGCAGCTCGAAACCGGGACCCCCCATCCCCGGCACTTAGAAGTGCCCTTGTAGCCTTAACAAGGGCCCTTTTGGGCTTAAGGGGTCCCACAGCTTGAAACCGGGACCCCCCGTCCTCAGCACTTAGTAGTGCCCTTGCAGCATTGAAAAGTGCCTTTGTGGGGGGTCCTGCATCCCCCTAGTCCTAAAAAGGACCAGGTCTCTGCGTCTTCTTGTCGGCGACACCAACTCCGCTGATGTCGGCACCACGGCGCTGGTGACATCAACGTTGCCGGTGTTGCCGCCTTCTTGATCTAAATGCCACAAAGGCACTTATAAGTGCCGGGGAGGGGGGTCCAGGTTTCGAGCTGTGGGACCCCCAACGTCCAGGGGCAGGATTGTCGGCCGTTCGGCAAACCGCGTGCGGCCATATTCAGGAATCTCTGGCTGTTCGGGGGTTTTTGGAAGCGGACGTACGAGGCGTGCCAAATGTTTGAAAATCCTTGTACATTCACGAATTATCGAACTTTGAGGATTTTCGAAAATAACCCGAATAGTACGAGTTCGTCCAAACTCATAAAGTTTGTCTCGAACTTGGGTTCGAGTTCGGTTTTGAGTCCATCTCTATTAGGTAGGTCAATGATCCATTTGGGATTTAATAATCCCTGTGCCACCTACACCATAAATAACTCTGTGTTAAGTGAATCTGTAATGGAAAAAGAGTTGTTGGTTCTGGTAGATAACAGACTTAGCTATAGCAAACAATGCCAGGTAGCAACGGCTAGAGCTAGCAAGATATTGTCTTGTATAAAGAGGGGAATAGATTCAAGAGAGAAAAATATTATTCTCCCTCTTTACACCTTGTTATTCTTTACCCAACAGTGTATTATTGGTTACCTGGCAGGCGTCCTTCTCTCCCTTCTCATATCCCGCACAGATCATGTCCCACTTAATATAGTTCTGTGGTGGCAAGTTTGCAGTGTTGTACAAGTCATTACATTTTGTATGGTCCATGATGGGGATTTCAACCTTCTGGAGGGTCTGTGGAAATGGTAGACTCACTGTGAAGAAAGAAACATGATTTCATAAGGCAAAGGTATGACACCAAAAGGATATATGCCTAGTTTTGTTTCAGTAGCCTGATGGACCATTATTTGGACATGAGCTAGTATTAATGAGTCTGCCAGTTCCATTACGAATGAGCTAGTTTGACCCTCTTTTTACAAATTCTTTGTCAACAATCTAATGTTATATTGTATCATCATAGTAACATAGTAATTGAGGTTGAATAAAGACATCCATCAAGTCCAACCTATTCACTTTTTTTTTAAAACCCTTCCCAAAAATTGATCTAGAGGAAGGCAAAAAACCCAGCTAAAAAAAAAAAAGGGGGGGGGGAATTCCTTCCTGACTCCAAACGGCATTGGAAAGTATCCCTGGATCAACCAGATCTACAGTATATGTATTATACACCAGTGGATTCTCAATATTATATAGTATCCCTGTACCAACCAAACTACAGTATTGTATTAATACCAGTAATTCTCAATATATATAATAATCTTCCGCCAACCAGAACTACAGTATATGTATTAATACCAGTAATTCTCAATATTTATAGTATCCCTAGAACACCAAACTACAGTATATGTATTAATACCAGTAATTCCAATATTATATAGTATCCCTGTACCAACCAGAACTACAGTATATGTATTAATACCAGTAATTCTCAATATTATAAGTATCCCTGTACCAACCAGAACTACAGTAATATGTATTAATACCAGTAATTCGATAATGGTATTTGACCAATCATATTACTTGTATATAGCATCCCTGTACCACCCAAACTACAGTATATGTATTAATACCAGTAATTCTCATTTTTATAGTACCCTGCACCAACAGAAATACAGTATAGTATTACTCCCAGTATCCCAATATTATATAGTATCCCTGTACCAACCAGAACTACAGTATATGTATTAAACAGTAATTTCAATATTGGATATTATCCCGTAACCAACCAGAACTCAGTATATGTATATACCCGTATCTCAATATTTTAGTATCCCTGTACCAACCAGAACTACATATAGTGTATTAATTACCAGTAATTCTCAATTTATATAGTATCCCTGTACCAACCAGAACTACAGTATATGTATTAATACCAGTAATTCTCAATATTATATAGTATCCCTGTACTAACCAGAACTACAGTATATGTATTAATACCAGTAATTCCAATATTATATAGTATCCTCGTACCAACCATACTACAGTAATGTATTAATACCAGTAATTCTCAATATATATATGTATCCCGTACCAACCATAACTACAGTAATATGTATTAATAACAGTAATTCTCAATATTATATAGTATCCCTGTACTAAACCAGAACTACAGGGACTATATCAATATATTTAAGCTGGGTACACACCATAACGATTAAGCCCCGATTAACGTGTCGGATCCGACGGTATCGGGTACTTATCTCACGTGTGGTACGTCGTTTCCCGAACGAGCGTGTGGGCCGCCAACTGATCGGGTTGGCCGAAACGCTCGTCGGGAAGGCCGAAAATTTCCATCGGCCGCGCTAGACTCCTATAGAGGAGTCAGCCGGCGGCCGATGGTTACACACACAGTCCCGAGCGCTCGGACGTGTGTTTGCCGATCTTGAAAGATGGCAGACAGGATCTTGCGAAATCTGTACAGGTGTGTACCTAGCTTTAGTTTTAGAAACTATATCCAGGCCTTTTTTAAAGTTATTCAATGAACTTGCCATTACCACATCTGCTGAGACAGTTTCCACAGTTTCACTGTTCTCACTGTAAAAGAACCTTTCCTAACCTGAAGATGAAACTTCTTTTCTCCAACCTTAAAGACTGATTAGTGATCATTCAGAGAGTTTATTGTATGGCCCATTAATATATTTGTATAAGGTTATCATATCCCCAGGCAAATGCCGCTTCTCTAACGTAAACAGCCTATATTTAAGCCCCTCCATTCTCCTTAATAATTTAGTTACCCTTCTCTGAACTGCTTCCATTTCCAAGATGTCCCTTTTTGTATATGGGATTCCAAAACTGCACCGCATATTCCAAATGAGGCCTTACCAGTGCCTTCCCCCCCCCCCCTTTTTTTTTTTTAGCTGGGTTTTTTGCCTTCCTCTAGATCAATTTTTGGGAAGGGTTTTAAAAAAAAAGTGAATAGGTTGGACTTGATGGATGTCTTTATTCAACCTCAATTACTATGTTACTATGATGATACAATATAACATTAGATTGTTGACAAAGAATTTGTAAAAAGAGGGTCAAACTAGCTCATTCGTAATGGAACTGGCAGACTCATTAATACTAGCTCATGTCCAAATAATGGTCCATCAGGCTACTGAAACAAAACTAGGCATATATCCTTTTGGTGTCATACCTTTGCCTTATGAAATCATGTTTCTTTCTTCACAGTGAGTCTACCATTTCCACAGACCCTCCAGAAGGTTGAAATCCCCATCATGGACCATACAAAATGTAATGACTTGTACAACACTGCAAACTTGCCACCACAGAACTATATTAAGTGGGACATGATCTGTGCGGGATATGAGAAGGGAGAGAAGGACGCCTGCCAGGTAACCAATAATACACTGTTGGGTAAAGAATAACAAGGTTGATGAATGAATATTACGATATACACCGTGACCTGGATTAATGAATATTACGATATACAACCGTTACCTGGAAATGAATAATATTACAAGATATACCGTTGCCCTGGAAAATGAATATTACAGATATACCATCTGATGATGAACTTACAGGATTACCGTTTACCTGGATGAATTAATAAGTACGATATACATGACCTGGATTATGAATATACGATCTACCTTGACCTGGATGGATAATATTACGATTACCGTGACCTGGATGAATGAATATTACAGATATAAACCGTTACCTGATGGATGAATATACAGAATATCCCGTACTGGATAATGAATATTACAGATCTACCCGTGACCTGGACATGGATGAATATTACAGATTAACCGTGAACCTGGTGAATACATTACAGATTACCGTTACCTGGATGAATGAATATTCCAATAATACCTGACCTGTGATGAATATTACGAATATAATACCATGACCTGGCTGAATGAATATGCAATATCCCCTGACCTTGATTAATAATTATTACAGATATACCGGGACCTGGATGAATGAATATTACGAGCCCTTGACCTGATGGATGAATATTACAGCTATCCGTGACCCTGATGGATGAATATTACAGATATACATGACCGGATGAATAATATTACGTATAAAGTGACGGATGATGAATAGATTACAGATATCCCATGACCTGATTGATTAATATTAACAATTATACATGACCTGGATTGAGATATTAGCAGATAACCATGACCTTGCTGGATGAAATATTACAGATTTACCATGACCCGGATGGATGAATATACAGATATACCATGACCCGATGAATGAATATTACATATATAACGTGACCCGGAGTTAGTGAATATTACAGTATAACCGTGATAACCCGATAATTAATATTCAGATATACCATGACACCGGATGATGATATTACAGATATACCGACCCGGCTGAATGAATTTACATAGCCCGTGAACCTGGATGGATGAATCTACAGATATACCGTGACCTTGATTGATGAATATTACAGATAACCGTGAACCTGATGACTGAAATATTACCAGATATACCGTGACCTGGATGAATGAATATTATCAGATATACCGTGCCCTGGATGAATGAATATTACAGGATATACCGTGACCTGGCTGAATTAATATTTACAGATATCCGTGACTGGATGGATTACTATACAATATACCGTGACCCTGGATGATGATACGTACGATATACCTGGATGACCTGAGATGAGAATATTACAGATCTCCGTCCTGGATAATATATTACAGTATACCGTGACCTGGATGAATGATTTACAGATCTAAACCTTGACCTGATGGATTATATACAGATATACGTGACCTAGGATGGATAATTTTACGATTATATACCGTGACCTGGATGAATGAATATTACCGATTACCGTGACCTGGATGGATGATTTAACAGATCTACCGTGACCTGGTGAATGAATAGTACAGATATAATACCGGATGGATGAATCTTCCAGATATAACCATGACTCTGGATTGGATGATATTACCGATATACCATGACCTGGATTGAATGAATATTACAAGATAGACCATGACCTGGATGAATGAATTTACAGATATACCATGACCTTTCTGGATGGATATTACAGATATACCATGACCTGGATACATGATATTCAGATATCCCTATGCCTGGATGGATGAATATTACAGATATACCATGACCTGGATGAATGATATTACAGATATACCATGACCTGATGGATGAATATCGATATACATACACTGATGAAATGAAATACCACATATCCATGACTGGATTATAATATTACCGATATAACCATTACCTGGATGATGAATATTACAGATATACCATGACCATGGATAAGAATAGTTACAGATATCCTCAGACCTGGATGAATGATATTACAGATATACCATGACCTTGATGAATGAATATTACAGATATACCATGACCTGGATGGATGGATTTACCGATATACCATGACCTGGATAACTGACATATTACAGATATACCATGACCTGGATGGGATTACTATTACGATATACCAATGACCTGATGAAATGACTATAAACAGAATACCATGACCTGGATGGAGGAATTTACAGATATAAACCCATACCTTATGAATGATATTACACATATACCAGACCTGATGATGAAATATTACGATATACCGTGACCTTGGATTGATGAATATTACCGATATCCGTGACCTGATGGAGGAATATTACAGATATCCAGGACCTGGATGAATGAAATACAGATACCATACCTGATGAATGAATATTACAGATATCCCATGACCTGGAGAATGAAATATTACAGATAACAGACCTGGATGGATGAATTTACCGATATCCGTGAACCTGGATGGTATTAAACAGATATACCGTGACCTGGATGGATTAATCTGACAGATATACCATGACCCTGGAGAATGACCTCTTACGATATACCATTACCTGGAGAATACTATGACAAGATATCCCATGAACCTGGATGGATGAATTTACGATATACCGTGACCGGATGAATAATATTACATATATACCGTGACCCTGGATGAATGAATATTACAGATATACCATGACCTGGATGAATTATTAATATATACCATACCTGGATGAATGAATTATGACAGATATACCATAACTGGATGAATGAATATTACAGATATAACCATTACCTTGATGATTGAATTACAGATATACCGTTACCTGGATGCGATGAATATTACAGATATACCATTACCTGATTAATGAATATTAACAGATTATTAATATAAATTCCCATTATGGTCATCTATAGAAGTTTCCAGATTTCAGAAGCATGAAATAAAAATCTCTTTTAATTAATAAAAGAGAAAAAGAATTTGTTCGGTTTGTTTAATGTGATAACTGATTTGGTTTATTGGGGTTGAATGTCCCTGTACTTAGGCACCATCAGACGAACATCTGTAGCTCTAGAAATTGTATTATATTGCCCAACACCACATACCTACAAGTTACTCCTGTCATTACTCCATCCTGTGCTCTGCCATTCGGATACAAATTGTTTCCCATGTTGCTTTACCCAAACTAATTGCAGTAGATGTCTTATCATCTAGATGGAATCTTTTTCAATGCAAATATCCAACTGTTGTTCCAGGAGAACATAGAACTATTGTTATTCCAGACTAGGGATTAAAGTCCATTTTCTCATGACATTGTTATGGTTGGCATTATTATTATTATATCCCTTATATCACACGTACAGGCCCGCCATGTTGTACAGTACATGTGTCCCAGTTGGGCACTGGAGATTCCTGGATCCCTTACAAACAAAACCGATCGATCTTAGCTATCACACATGGTATATGGCCAGTTAGGGATCCCTTACACCGATCGATTGTTAGATCACACAATTGTAAATGGCCATTAAGACCCTTTACCTGATCGATGTTTGAGATCACACAAGGTACTTGGCCATTTAGGGGCCCTTCACCGTCGATTTTGAGATCACACCAATGTGTAATATGGCCATCATTAGTGGATCCCTACACTGCAGCGATTTGAATCCACGCAATGGTACTAATGGCCATTAGGGATCCCTTACCCTATCGATTTTTTGAGATCACCCAGGGTTATGGCCATTTTTAAGGATCCCGTCACTGTCGATTTTAATCAACAATGGTAAATGGCCAGTTGGGTCCCGATACTTACAACCTATCGATTTTGAGATCACACAATGGTAAATATGGCCAGTTACAGGGATCCCTTAACACAACCGATCGATTTTGGAGATCACACAATGGTAAATATGGCCATAGCGGGATCCTTACAAACCGACGATTTGAGATCACACAATGGGACTATGGCCATTTGGGATCCCTTACAAGCCGATCGATCTTGAGACATCACACAACAATGGTAATATGGCCAGTTAGAGTACCTCACCGAGCAATCTTGCTATCACACAATGGTAATACGTCCAGTTTAGGATCCCTTACAACACCGATCGTCTGAGATCACACAATGGTACTATGGCCATTAGGGATCCCTTTACAACCGATACGATTTTGAGATCACACATGGTAAACGGCCAGTTAGGGATCCCTTACAACCGATCAGATCTTAGATCACCAATGTTAATAATGGCCATTTATGGATCCCTTACACCGATCTATTTTGAGATCACACAATGGTAATTTGGCCAGTAAGATCCTTACAACAACAACAACACCGAGCGATTTTGAATAGCACCACAATGGGTAATCTGCAGTTGGAGACCTGTAACAACCGATCGATCGTTGCTATCACACAATGTAAGAATGGCCGAAGTTAAGGGATCCCTTACACCGATTTTTTTCCACCCGACAAAATCTTGCGATCACACACGGGTAAGATGCCATTTAAGGAGCCCCTTACAACCGATCATTTTGGCATCACACAATGGAATATGGCCAGTTCAGGATCCCTTACGACCGATCAATCTTGCTTCACACAATGGTAATATGGCCATTTCGATATTCCCTTAGCACCGATCTATTTTTGAGATCACACAATGGTAATATGGCCCATTTAGGTAATCCTTACACCGATCGATTTTGGATATCACGCAATGGTAATACGGGCGCAGTTAGATCCCTTACAACACCGATCGATTTGCGATCACACATGGTAATATGGCCAGTTTAGATACCTACAACCGATCGCTTTTGAGATCACACACAAGGTGATAATAGGTGACCGTTAGAGATCCCTTACCCGATCGATCGCTCTTGAGATCACACAATGGAATCTGTCCAGTTAGGATCCCTTACACACGAATCGATTTGAGATCACACAATTGTATCAGGCCATTTTAGGGATCCCTTACACCGATCGATTATGAGATCACCCATGGTAATATGGCAGTTAGGGATCCCTTACACCGCTCGATTTTTAGATTCACACAATGGTAATATGGCCCAGTTTAGGTACCCTTACACCTGATCGCTCTTGCTATCACCAATTTGTAATATGGCCAGTAAGGGATCCCTTACACCGATTCGATCTTGGATCACACCGTGGTAATATTGCCAGTACGGGATCCCTTACAACAACCCAAAACAAAATACCAACACCGATCGATTTTGAGATCACACATGGTAATACTGCCATTTGGGATCCCTTACACCCCAAACACCGTCGTCTTGAGATCACCATGTAATATGGCCAGTTAGGGAATCCCTTACAACAGATCGATTTTGAGATCACACAATGGCGTAATTGTGGCCAGTTATAGATCCTTACAACCGATCGATTTTGAGATCACACATGGTAATAATGGCCATTTAGGGATCGGGGCGCTGGGTGCGGGGCCGGTGTCGTCTTGCGATCCGACGGGGGAGGGCTCAGTCTGTGTAATATTGCCATTAGGAGTGGCCTTACCACCGATCGAGGGGGGGGGTGGCGTGGGTGCGATCACACAAGGGTACATATGGCCATTAAGGATCCCTTAAACAAAAAACACCGTCAATTTTGCGATCACACAATGGTAAATGCCATTTAAGGACCCTTACGTACCCCGATCAATCTTGCGATCAACAATGGGTAATAGGCCAGTTAGAGATCCCTTACACAACACCGATCGATTTTGGATCACACAAGTGGTAATATTGCCAGTTAGGGATCCCTGACACCGATCTATTTGAGATCACACTCATGGTAATCCGGCCAGTTAGGGATCCCTTACACCCGTCGATCTTGCGGAATCACACAATGTTAAGATGGCGCATTTAGAGATCCCTTACAACCGCTCTATTTTGAGATCACACACACCCAGTGATAATATGGACAGTTAGAGAATCACCTTACAACACCGATCGATCGATCTTGAGATCACACAATGGAAATATGGCATTATTGATCCCTTACAACCGATCGATGTTGAGATTCACACATGGGTATAATGCCAGTTAGGGATCCCTTACAACCGATCGATTATGAGAATCACACACTGGTAATATGGCCCAGTTAGGATCCCTTACACCGATCGATTTTGAGATCCACAATGGTATTGGTCCAGTTAGGTATCCTACCGCGATCTATCTGCGATCAACACAATGGTAATCTGGACCGTTAGGGATCCCTTACAAACACTCGATCTCCTTGAGATCACACAGTGGTCTATGGCCAGTAATGGATACCTTACACCACCCCGCGATTTTGCGATCACACAATGTAATTACGCCAGTTAGGGATCCCTTACAACTGAATCGATTTTGAGTCAAACCAGTGATAATATGGACCACTTAGGGCAATATTTAATAAAGGTTCGTTAACTTTCGCGGCCGTTTTTCGCGCCATTTAGCATGAATCCGCTTTAAACCGCGATTATAAAGGCCCTCCAACGGCCCGAAATTAACGAAGCGTAACCTTTCGCCCCGATACTTACCCTTACCACACCACCCCAACCCGCCGTTCTATTTATAAAGGCGCGGTACTGTTTCGCTCGGCTAGTATCGCTGTTTACTTTCGCCACCTTTAGGAGCGAAGTCATCCGATCAACCTCCCGCCCGGCTGTGATGGGCCGCAACACGCGCCGGTGGGGTGTCGCACCCGCCCGGTAGACACGCCCACCCCGCCCACCCCCCCCCTCTGCGGCCGCGCGACCACACCGCCGCCGCCGCCACTCCCAGCAGCCCCTCCCAACCCTTTTCCCTCCCCGTCTCGCCGGCAAATCTCGGAACGGGAGGCTAGAGGGGCTGCCGGGAAGGCCCGCAGCAGTTGGTCGCGACCATCCCGCCGCTCCCCCCTCCCCGGCAACCCTCCAAGCCCCCCTCCCCCTGCCGCTACCCGGTATGGGAAGGAGGAGCCGCTGGGGTGGGTGGGAAAAAAGGCTCCCTCCCAGCGGGACCCTGATAAGGCCTTTGGGGCTTATGGGGTCCCGCAGCTTTTCGAACCGGACCCCCCCCCCTCCCCGCCCTTATCAGGGCCCTTGCGGCACTGACAATGCCCTTGCGGCTCTTATAAGAGCCCTTTGGTCTTAGGGGTCCCGCACTCGAACTGGACCCCCCTCCCCGGCCCCTTCCAAGGGCCCTTGCGGCACTTACAATTGCCCTTCCCCTTTGCGGCACTAATAAGTGTCCTTTGGCGGGGGTCCCGCATCTTCTTTCCAGAATCTGATTGGTTAATGTAAAGCAATTTAAAATTGACCAATCAAAACGGATTTGGATTTCTGCAAACCTATATAAGAGGAGCTTTCCGCCGCGTACTCATATTCCATCGCATTAGATGGCGTAAGAAAGAAGAAACGAAGCTGCTGGCAACCTCGGCTCCGCTGAGCCGGCGGTGCCATCCGGTCCTCACTGCGGCGCGCAGTTGAGTCTTCTGCCTGGCAATCGCGACCTGAGGGGTTTGTGTCCGCCATGCCCTAAGACGTCGCGTCGGATCTACGCTGCAACACATGGCCCTCGTGGAGGTCTCCGCGCCCGCCGGGGTACCCCTGGCGGGCCGCAGGGGTCCTCTCCGGGGCGTCGGCCTCGGGGGACTGGTGTCCTCGGGACTGGAAGAAATAAGACTGCTCCCCAAGGGCTCTTTTAGAGCCGCACTGGGGGTCCCGGTTCAGCTGCGGGACCCCCTCAAAGGCACTTGTTAGTTCCGCAGGGCCCTTTAAGTGCCTGGTAGGGGGGTCCCGTTTCAGCTGCTTGACCCCCTAAGCCCAAAAAGGCCCCTTCTCCGGGCCCCTGCTGGAGGGAGCCTCCACCCCCCCAGCGGCTCCCTCGCCGTCCCTCCCCGGAGCGTCCGGGGGGGGGCTTGGAGGGGTTGCCGGGTAAGGGGGTTGTGCGCGGCGGTGGTCGCGACCACCCGCTGCGGCCCCTTCCCGGCAGCCCCCCTTCTAGCCTCCCGTTCCGATATTGCCGCGAACGTGACGGTTGGAGGGCGGCTGGGGAAGTGGCGTGGGCGCTTCGGGTGGTCGCCGCGCCGCCGCGGGGTGTGGCGGGGTCGGATCAGCGTCGGAAGGGATTTTAAGTCCCTTCGCGGCGATACTATACATTCGCCCGAAGGGCTTAAAATTACCGCAGCACATCGCGGCCCGATCGATAGGTTATCGCGGGAATAGCGCTCGCGTTATAATACGGCGATAGCCTATTTTGCGGCCGCGATGTGCTGCGTATTTTTTTGCGCTAATATCGTTCTTTTATAAATATGCCCTTGGGCATATGTAATAATCAATATCGAAAAGTAGCGAAATGTTTTCGCATCTCGCGTTTCGCATGGGGTTTTCGCCAAAACAGTTAAAACGCTATATTGTTAAAGTAGCGTTAACGAATTGCGAAACCGTTTCCGCGAGCTATCGCTGAAAAACCCTTTTGCGCCTAACTTCGCAATGGTCATTTGTAGCGAAAAAGGAGCAAAAGGCAGACCGCGATTTAGTAAAAGGAGCGCAAGGTGGTTGTTGCGTTAAAAAGAGCGAAGATCGATCGCGACCCTGAAGGTGGTAAAAGGTCATTGTTTTTGAGGGGGGGCGAACAGGCCATTCTAATGGTAATATGCCTTGAACAAAAGCGAACGCGCATTAGAAGGCGATCGCGCATTAGAATGTAATAGTCCTCGGAAAAGCGACATTAGAAATGCGATCGCACATTAATGGAATATGCCTTGGAAAGCGAACGCGCATTAGAAAGGCAAACGCACATTATAAGGGAATAGCCTTGAAAAGCGGAACGTGCGTTGAAAGGCGAACGCACATTAGAAAGCGACCCCATATAATGGAAATATGCCTGGAAAAGCGAACGCGCATTAGCAGGCGAAACGCCACATTATAACGGCAAACGCGCAATTAGAAAGGCGAATGTGCATTGCAAAATAGAAAACTGGATTCCAATTGAGAAATTCTAAGAGATTGACTAATAAGCACATGTCTGACTTCTTGTAAATGTGAGGTGGACCATTTTGAACTTCCTCATTCATCATTTTCTAGTGGCTTTCTCCTGGTTTTCAATGGTTTTCAACAATGCTCTTCTAGATGCGTTAAGTTTTCGCGCGATACTTTTCCGCTCTTTTGTATCGCGCCCATTCGCCTTTTTCAGAGCTGCCGTCGAAGTGTGTTTTTTTTTTCGCTTTTTTATAAACTAAGGCGAAACGAAGCCCCCAAATTGCGCTATTTTTGCCGCTGCGATGTGCTGCGCGGATTATTTGGCAAAAAGAAAATCCTTTATAATATCCCCTTAGAGATCCCTTACTTATCCATCTCTGAGATCACCAATGGTACTATGGCCATTTAGGGATCGCCTTACAACCATCCGATTTTTGAGATCCACACAATGGTAATTGGCCATTAAGGAGCCCTTCAACCTATCGATTTGAGATCACCCAGTGGTAATATTGCCATTTAGGATCCCTTTCCACCGATCGATTTTGAGATCACACAATGGTAATACGGCCAGTTAGGGATCCCTTACACACTGATCGTTTTGAGATCACACAATGGTATATGGCCATTTAGGGATCCCTTACAAAACTACACCGAATCGATGTTTTGTAGATCACACAGTGGTAATTGGCCAGTTAGGTCCCTTTACAACCGCTCGATTTTTGAGATCACACAGTGGTAATAATGGCCAGTAGGGATCCCTTACACCGATCGATTTTGAGATCAACCAATGTAATAGGCCAGTTAGGGATCCCTTACACCGATCGATTTTGATATCACACAATGTAATATGCCAGTTAGGGATCCCTTACCCTATCGATTTTGAGATCAACACAATGGTAAATATGAAAGTATTAGGGATCTCTTACAACAACATACACCGATCGATTTTGAGATCACACCTGGTAATATGGCCATTTAGGGATCCCTTACACCGATCGATTTTGAATCACACATGGGCAATACGGCCAGTTAGGAACTTCAACACCGATCGATTTGAGATCACACTGGTAATATGGCCAGTTAGGGATCCCTTACATACACCTATCATTCGATTTTGAGATCACACAATGGTAAGTATGGCCATTAGGGATCCCTTACAACGATCGATTTGAGATCACACAAGGCATACGGCCAGTTAGGGATCCTCTTACACAACACCGATCTATTTTGATTCACACAGTGTAATTATGCGCCAGTTTTAGAGGATCCCTTACACCAGCGATGTTTGAGATCACACAATGGTAATCGCCAGTTAGAATCCCTTACAAACTCGATCGATTTTGATGATCACAGTGATAAGATGGACATTAGGGATCCCTTACCCGATCGATTTGAGATCCCAATACCATGGTAAACGGCCATTTAGGATCCCTTACAAAAGCACACCGATCGAATTTTGAGCTTCACGCATTGTAATATGGCCGTTAGGGAATTCCCTTCAAACAAACCGATCGATTTTGAGCTCAGCACAATGGTAATATGGCCGAGTTAGGGATCCCTTACCCGTCGATTTGAGATCACACAATGGTATATGGCCATTTTTAGGATCCCTACAACAAACCGTCGCGATTTTGAGATCACCACAACTGGTAATATGCCATTTGGGATCCCCTTCAACCGATCGATTTGAGATCACACAAATGGGGAAATAGGCCACAGTTAGAGATCCCTTCACACAGATCGATTTTGAATCACACAATGGTAATATGGCCAGTTAGAGATCCACTTAACCGATCGATTTTGAGATCACACAATGGTACTATGGCCAGTGAAGATCCGTTCAACCGATCGATTTTGAGATCACAACGGGTAATACGTCCAGGTAGGGATCCTTACACACCGATCGATTTGAGATCACACATGGTAATCTGGCAGTTTGGGACATCCCTTACACCCAGACCGTCGTATTTTGGATCACACATGGTAAAAAATACGGCCTTAGAGATACCTTACACCGAGTGCGATTTTGAGATCTCACACATGGTTAATAATGGCCATTTAGGGACCCTTAAACCTTCGCTTTTTGAGAATCCACACAATGGAATATGGCCAGTTAGTGAGATCCCTTACACCGATTGATTTTGAAGATCACACAAGGTACTAATGGCAGTGTAGGGACCCTTACAACTAATCGGATTTTGAGATCACATCCAGTGGATATATGGCGCAGTTAGGACCCTTACAGCAACCGATCGATTTTGAGGATCACAACGTGTGATTGGCCATTAGGGATCCCTTACACCAGATTGATTTTGAGTCACACTAAGTGGTAATATGGCCAGCTTAGGGATCCTTACATACCGATCGTATTTTGAGATCACCACATGGTAATGTGGCCAGTTAGGGATCCACTACACACCCGATCGATTTGAGATTCCACAGTGATAATATGCCCAGTTAGGATCCCTACCCAATCGAAAAAAATCTTGTAGATCACAACATGTAATATGGCCGTTGGGATCCCTTACACCGAGCGATCTTGAGACACACAAGTCATTAGTGACTCTGTCATTACTCCATCCTGTGCTCGGCCCATTGGATGAACAGAATTGTTTCCCGTGTCTTAACCATAATCATTGCAGTAAATGTCTTATCAATTCTTATATGGATGCTTTTCAATGCAAAATATCCACGTTGTTCCAGGAGAACAATAGAACTGATTGTTATTCCCACCAATAGGTGATGCATTTTAGTAAAGGTCACATGCGTATGCATGCATGTAAGGGTGGGCATTTGTAATTGGTGTATGTATTTAGCCCTGATATCACACGACAGCCCGAGCCATGTTGTAAGTACCATGTACATTGGTCACTGGAGATCTACCTGGCGCCTCTACACCAATCGATCTTGCGATCACAGAATGGTAATATGGCCAGTTAGGGATCCCTTACACCGATCGATTTTGAATCACACATAATATGAGTTAATTCTTAAATATCGATTTTTGGCCACGGTAATATGCAGTTGGATCCTTACACCGGCCGATGTTTGAGATCCAACAATGGAATAGGCCCATGTAGAGATCCCTTACAACGATCGATTTTTTGAGATCACAACAATGGTAATTGGGCCAGGGTTAGAGGATCCCTGAAACCGTCGATTTTTGAGGATCACAACAATGGTAATATGGCCAGTGTAGGATCCCTATCCACAAAGATCGATTTGAGATCACACAATGGTAATATGGCCCGTTTGAGAGATCCCTACACGATCCGATTTTGAGATCACACAAGTGGTAAATCGCCCAGTTTAGATCCTACTTCCCGAATCGTATTTTGAGATCAACACAGTGGTAATAGTGCCAGTTAGGGATGCCTTACAAACCGATCCGTTTTATGATCACACAATGTAATTATGGCCAGTTAGGATCCCTTACACCCGTTCGATTTATTTGAAGAATCACACATGGGGTCATAAACTTACGGCCAGTTGACCCATTAACCTACGATTTTGATATCACACAATGTAATATGGACAGTTTAGGGATCCCTTACACACCGATCGATTTTGAGATCACCCAATGGTAATCATGGCCAGTTAGGGATCCCTTACACCTATCGATTTGAGATCACACAGTGGTAATAGGCCAGTTATGGGATCCCTTACAACGATCGATTTTGAGATCACACAGTGTGTAAATGGCCCAGTTAGTGACCCTTACACCGATGTTTTGAGATCACCACAGTGGTAATATGGCCATTAGGATCCCTTACACCGATCGATTTTGAGATCACCCAAGGTGATGTGGCCAGTTAGGGATCCCTTACAACACCGAGCGATTTTGAGATCTACACAGATGATAATCTTGCCATTAGGGATCCATTACACCACCATCGATCTTGAATCACACAATGGTATAATATGGACGGTTGGGATGCCCTTACACCGATCGATCCTTTGAGATCACACAGTCATTATCAGTTACTCTGTCATTACTCCATCCTGTGTCTGGGCCCATTGGGATGACAGAATGTTTCCCGTTGCTTTACCAATAATAATTGCGTAAAGTTTTATCATTCTATATGGAATGCTTTGTCATGCACAATATCCACTGTTTGTTTCCAGGAGAACACTAGAACATTGTTATTCCAAATAGGGATTAAAGTCCATGTATCGCATGACATTGTTTAATGGGCGTGCAATTATAGTATGTATAGCCCTGATATCACACATACAGGCCCGCCATGTTGTATACGTACATGTTACAGTTGGGTCAACTGGAGATTCCTTCCTGATCCCTTACACCAATCGTCTGCATCACAAAGTAATTGGCCAGTTGGTATCCCTACATCGATTTGATCAGTATATGGCCATTTAAGGGATCGCCATTACACCGATCGATTTTGAGATCACACAATGGTAATTAGGCCATTTGAGATCCCTTAACACCGATCATTCTGAGTACACACAGGTATACGGCCTTAGAGATCCCTCTACACCGCGTCGATCTTGCGATCACACAATGGTAATATGGCAGTTAGGGACCCGTACAAAACCCGATCGATTTTGCAGATTACACAATGGTAATATGGCCAGTTAGGGATCCCTTACACCATCATTAAACAATGGTACAAGTAACCCTAACACGATCGATTTTGAGAATCACACAAGGTATAATCGCCAGTTAGTGGATCCCTTACAGCACGATCCGATTTTGAGATCACACAATGGTAATATGGCCAGTAAGGGTCCCTTACAACACCGCATCGATTTTGAGACACACAATGGTAATATGGCCAGTAAGGGATCCCTTACACCGATCGATCTTGCGATCAACACAATGTTATACGCCAGTTAGGGGATCGCCTTACACCGAATGATCTTAGCGATCACGACAATGGTAATAGCCAGTTAGAGATCCCTTACAACAGACGATCTTGCGATCACACAATGGTAAACTGGCAGTTAGGATCCCTACACCGGATCGATCCTTGCTATCACACCATGGTAATAGGCCAGTTAGGGATCCCTGACAACCGATGATCTTGCATCACACAATTGGTAATAACGGGCCAGTATAGAGATCCCTTACACCGATCGATTTGAGATCACACAATGGTAATTGGCCAGTAAGGGATCCCTTACACCGATCGATTTGACGATCACACAATGGTAATACGGCCAGTTAGGGATCCACACGACGATTATCACCCGCATACGAGTTAGCGATAAATACATCCATGGATTTCGGATCAACAATGGTAATACGCCGTTGTTGGATTCCCTTACACGATCATCTTGCATTCAACAATGGTAAATAGGTCCAGTTAGGCGATCCTTTACACCGATCGGGATCAACTTGCCTTAGATCCTAACACACATGGATCAACATGTTAGGCCAGTAAGGGATCCCTTAAACACCGTCGATCTTGCCATCACACAATGGTACATATGGCCATTAGGGAATCC
This sequence comes from Hymenochirus boettgeri, assembly GCA_019447015.1. Lineage (NCBI taxonomy): Eukaryota > Metazoa > Chordata > Amphibia > Anura > Pipidae > Hymenochirus > Hymenochirus boettgeri. The sequence goes on from JAACNH010000681.1 coordinate 138,128, forward strand.
CGTCTACACACACAAGATCATTCTTGCGCTCACACAATGGTAATATGGCCAGTTTGGATCCCTTCAACACCGATCGATCTTGGCATCACACACCTGGTATAATATGGCCCGGTTCAGTTAGGGGATACCTTACAACGATCGCATCTGCGATCAACAATGGTAATCTGGCCAGTTTAGAGCACCCTTTACAACCGATCGATTTTGAGATACACAAAACCTGGTATATGGCCAGATAAGTAGGATCCATTCACCACCCGACTCGATCTGCGTCAACCCAATGTAATATGGCCATTAGGACCCTTACAACCGATCGATACTTGCGATCACACATGTAATACGGCCAGTTAGAGATACTCTTATCACCGATCGGATTGCGATCACCACAATGGGAAACGGCCGTTAGAGATCCCTTACAACCGACGATCTTGCCTCGATCACACAAGTGTAATATGGCCAGTAGGGATCCCTTACCAACCGATCGTATCTTGAGATCAACAATGGTTAAATGGCCAGTTAGAGATCCCTTACAAACCGATCGTTTGTGAGATCACACAATGGTATATGGCCAGTAAGAGATCCCTACACACCATCGATCTTGCCGAGCTCCACAATGGTAATATGTCCAGTTAGGTGGATCACCTTACACCGATCGATTTTGAGATCACACAATCGGGTAATATGCCAATTAGAGATCCCGTAAACCGATTCGATTTGAGTATCACACAATGTACTATTGGCCCAGTTAGGATGATCCTTACACACGATCGATTTTGAGATCACACACAATGGTAATATGGCCATTAGGGATCCTTACAAACCGATCGATCGTCTGCTATCACACAATGGTATAATGGCCATAAGGGATCCCTTACAACAGCGCTCTTCGAGATCACACAAGAATGGTATATGGCACAGTTAGAGATCCCTTACACGATCGTCTTGCGATCACACAATGGTTATTTTAGGTAATATCTTCAGGATTGATCTTCAGTTTAAAATCATGTCAAGACATTGCAATCTTTGGAAAAGTTCCTGGTGATCTGATCATCATGTCAACAAGCAGTTGATAAAGGGAATGCAGTGGTAAATGGCAATTTTGCTTTTTGACCAATTAATAAAAATGACCAATGTAGGAGAGGATTTGAGCATCTTCTGCATATCTGTATAAAAGCCCATTTTATATTGCTATATGGATGGTAAATCTACGCACCTCTAACTGAAAATGGTCATGATTAATAGACGTTGTCCAACCCTACGGGATAGACAGATTGCTTTCTTCTGATTGGATTATTAAGAGTTTTTAGAAGGGATAACTCATCCAGTTAACATAGTAACCAAATGACACTCTATTACATTTCCGCTATATAGAAGTTGGGAATTTCTTTTAACCCCTCTGGCGGAGAACAACCCATGATAGGAGACTATTCAAACGTAGTGTTCCTTAGTTTCCGTTTTCGAATTTTACGGAACCAATAGAAATTTAAGATTCGCAATGGACCCATAGAATTTTCTGTCCATTTTGAGCGGACAATAGTAGATCGTCGGTTACGTAAATGACACAACGAGACCTTGGGAAGGTACTGGGAAACCCGTAAAATAAACCCAAAAAATTATTTTAAAAACGATCTTTCCTCGCACAGGATCGGGCCTGTTTTTCCAGCTTCCGCGATTCATTTCCAAGTTTACCTGAAAATTGTTGGATTTCCATTTTCGATAATCGTCTACTTTCGATAACCGTTTCTTACTTTCGATTTCCGATAACACGTCTACTTTCCATTTCCGATAACCATGCACTTCCATTTCCGATAATCGTCTACTTCCATTTCCGAAAACCGTCTACTTTCCATTGTCCGATAGAACGTCTACTTTCGATTTCCACGTGATAACCGTCTATCTTCTCACTTTTCAATAAATCTGCACTAGGGTGCTACGCATTTGATCGCCACCGTGACTACCTGTTCGTTTGTTGTCGCGTTATAGACCTCAGCTACTTTCCAGATTTTACGATGCAAACCGTCCTAATTCCATTTCCGATAACCGTCTTAACTTCCTTTCCGATACATCGTCTTACTTCCATTTCCGATAACCGTCTACTTCCTTTCCGATAAACCGTTATTTAGATTTTCATAATCGTACTACTTTCAATTCCGAGCACGTTACTTTAGATTTAGATAATCGTCTACTTTCCTATTGTCCGATTTAACGTCTACTTCGATTTCGATAATCGTCTACTCCATTTCCGAAACCGTTCTACTTTCGATTTTGGATAATCGCTACTTTCCCATTTTCATAATCGTCTATTTCACATTTCCGGACAACCATCTACTTTCGCATTTTCGAGATAGTCTACTTTCATTTCCGATAACGTACTACTTAGATTTTCGATAATCGTCTACTTTCCATTTCCGAATACACGTCTACTTTTGATTTTCGATAATGCGCTTTTCCATTTCCGATAAACGTTCTACTTTCGATTTTTGATAATCGGCTACTTTCCATTGTTCGATATCGGCTACTTTTCCTTTTCGACAACCATCTACTTTCCATTTTTCGAATCGAACTCCATCCGTAACGTTACTTTCCGATTTTTCGATAACCGTCTACTCGTTTGCGACATCTACTTCCTCGATAACACGTCTACTGTTCCATTTCCGTAACCGTTCTACTTCCATTCCAAACTGTTTACTTTCCATTTTTCGATAACCGTCTACTTTCGATTCCGATAACCGCTACTTTCCATTTTCATATCGTCTACTTATCATTTTCGATAAACGTCTACTTTTGATTTCCGATTACACAGTCTGACTTCCATTTCCAAATACTGTTTACTTTCCATCTCCGAGTAACGTCTACTTTCCATTTTCGCTAACCGCTACTTTCGATTTCCGATAAAACCGTCTACTTGTCCATTTTCAATATCGTCTACTTTCACATTTTCGATAATACCGTTTACTTTCCATTTTCGATAACGTCTTACGTTTCATTTTCGCTACAAAAATCGAAAATTAAAAAATCCCTGGTTCCGTGAAACCGGGAGTTCTGAAAGTTTTGTAGCGATTCAAACCCTCAGATTCGATTCGAACCTGGTTCTTATCGAAACCCACACTCTACCCATGTTCACAAAGGTGAGGGGAAGAAAAATTTTGCATTTTAATGATGGCGGGAGAGAAGAAATACAAGCATTGAAATAAAAGATTGTATCTTAATCCATAGAATATTAAGATGTTCACTGTTATAATTACTGTTATAAACCGTCAACCTTTATATACCTGGGGCTTAAACAATATTTCTACTTCATTCGATTGTCTCATTTTCGTGCCAGAATTCCATCTCCTACCGTTTTCTCTATCATCTTACCACCACAGCCAGTACAAGTCCTTCAGTCACTTGAACAGAGGTATAATGGGACAAAGCTACTATCTACACCACTTACCTTCTGATTTTAGTTGCGGTAAGTGACCATGATTAAAATTTCTGAAAAAAGTTTTAGTTGCAACGATTACGTAGATACATCCAAAGACATATAGTGGTTAGGTAAATGTATTTTTAATGAATAATAATAATAATACTAAAAACATTTTTATTTTAAAGTTACCTTTTAATTAAGGGGTGTTTTGAACTTGTGTCTGACAATAAATAATTTATGAGAGGATGTAAAGTTACCATTTCACTAGTTATTCTTTATTGACAGTAATGTTTTTCACTTCGTGCTGAGCATCTGTGTATGAAGGAAGGACACTTCCAACGTTTTTTTTACCTTTGGGATTCTGAGATCAAACTTATAATGATAATACCGAATTGTTTTAGCTATACGAGGCGAGAAAAGAATTAACCATTGACTGTTTACCCAAAATACACATGAATTATAGGCTAACGTGAAAAATTAATATTGTCAATTCAATGGTTTCAAGCGTTCACCCACACTATGTTAAATTCCTGATATTAAGAAGAAATATTACAATATTATGAAAGAACACTGTGTAAATTGAAGTATAGTTTGTATGATGTATGCTTCATTTACAATGCGCCACTTGGGGACGCAGGGTGATACACGTCAATAAAAATACAATAAATCCATACAGGGGGATAAATACATAGAAGTGTTAAGTACATAATATATACATTATATAAATTAAAGTGCTAGGAAAGGAGGTCCCTGCCGCCAATAGAGCTTAACATCTAGTATAGTGGGTACCATACAGATAAAATGGAATGGGTATTAAAAGTGCTGGAGTAAGACAGCAGTTTGGCAAATAAAACCAATCATATAACTGCACATGTTACTCGCCGATAGGTAGGATGTTAGGTTGATTTATCAGATATAGATATATAGTATACCAGTTACCTGTGTCTGGTTACCGGATACGGTAGGATGTTAGGTTAGATTATCCGTAATAGATAATAGATTATATACTGTGTCTGGTTACCGGATGGTAGAGATGGTAAGGGTAGGATTATCATATAATAGGTATATAGTCGATACCATCTACTGTGCTGGTTACTGGATAGGTAGGATGTAAGTGTAGATTTATATCATACTAGTATATAGATATCAACACTGTTCGTTACCGGATAGTAGGTATGTAAGGGAATTTAGCTTCTAATATATTTAGATATCATCACTTGTGCTGGTTACCGGAGATCAGGTAGGATTGTAGGTTAGATTTAGTCAATATAGATATATAGATACCAAATAGTACTGTGGCTGGTTACCCGTATAGTAGGATATGTTTAAATGTAAGGTTAGTTTTAATCAATCTATAGAGATTATAATATACTACTGCATATATTGTGGCGGTTACCGGTGGTAGGCTGTTATGTAAGGGTTAGAGTTACATATATAGAATTAGATACCATTTATACTGTGCTTTGGTTAGCGGATAGGCATGACGCATAGGTTGGTAATTTTAGATTTATATATAGGAGATATAGATACCATATACTGTTGCTGGTTTACCGGATCGGTAGGATGTACGGTAGATTATCATATATAGATATATAAGATATCATATACTACGCGCTGGGTTACCGGTAGGTTAGGATGTTAAGTTAAGTGTATCATATATAGATATAGTGAACCATATTACTGTGCTGGTTACCAGATGTCGGATTGTATATGTAGATCTATCATATATAGCTATATAGATACCATATGACTGTGCTGGTTACCAGATAGGTAGGATTAAGGGTAGATGTTATCATATATAGGTAATATAATATCATATGACTGTTGCGTTACGCGTATAGGTAGGATTGTAGGGTAGATGTTATCATATATAGATATAGATACCATATACTGTGACTGGTTACCAGATAGGTAGAAAGTAAGGGTAGAAATTATCATATATATTATATAAGATACCATATACTTGCTGTTTACCGGATAGCAGGATTGAGGGTAAGTTAAGAATTATTAATATATAGATAAGTACCAATACCGTGCTGGTTCCGAAGGGTATGGATGTAGGGTATTTATCAATATAGATACCATATACTGGTGCTGGTTACCGGCATCGGTAGGCAGTGTAAGGGTAGATTTATTCTCATATATAGATATATAGATACATATACGTGGCTGGTTAACGTAGGTAGGATAGTTTAAGGGTAATTTATCTTATCATATAAGATATCTAGATACACATATACGTGCTGGTTACCAGATGTAGGTGTAAGGTAGATCTCTTCATATATACGATATGAAGATACCATTATACGTTGCTGGTTTACCAGATAGGTAGGGATGTAAGGGTAGTATTGTATCATATATGGTATATAGATATCATATACTGTGCTGGTTACCGGATAGGTTAGGATGTAATGGTAGATTTATCCTATATAGATATTAGATACCAGTATACTGTGCTGGTTACCAGATAGGTAGGATGTAAGTGGTAGATTTATCATATATAGTAATATATGATACCATATACGTGCTCTGTGTACAGATAGGTAGGATGTAAGGGTAGATTATCATAATAATATATAGATACATATACTGTGCGGGTTTACCGTAGTAGGATGTGAGGGAGATTTACATATATAGATATATAGAACCATATACTGGCCTGGTGTACCGATGATAGTAGGAGTAAGGTAGATTTATCATATAACTATATAGATACCATGATACTGTGCTGGTTACTGGATAGGTAGGATATAAGGTTATGAGTTATCATATATATATATTATATATATATAATATATACCATATACGGTGCTGATGGTTTACCGGATAGGTGGATGTAAGGGTTAGATTATCTAATATAGATATATAGATACATTATCCTGTGCTGGTTACCAGAGTCGGTAGGATTTTGTAAGGTAGATATGATTTAATGAAACATAAAGATAATTAGTACTACTATATACTGTGCTGGTACCAGATAGGTAGGATTGTCAGGGTAGATTTATCATATATAGAATATCTATAGATTCAGTATAGCGTGGCTTGGTTTACCGGATAGGTAGGAGTTAAGGGTAGTAGATTTAATCATATATAGATATAATAGATACCAATACTGTGCTGGTTACCGGATAGGTAGGATGTAAGGTGGGAGATTTATCACATATAGTATATATAGATACCATATACTGTGCGGTTCCTCCGATAGGTGATGTAAGGGTAGATTATCATATATAGATATATAGCATATCATATACTGTGCTGGCGCTACGCGATGGTAGGATGTTAAGGGTCGATTTATCATATAAATGTTATAGATACCATATACTTTGCTGGTTACCGGATAGGTAGGATGTTAAGGGTGTTTTATCACATATAGATATATAGATACCATATACTGTGCTGGTGTCCGTATAGTAGATGTACAGGGTGATTTATCATAGTAGATATTATAATATCTATATACTGTGAGCGGTTACCGGATAGGTAGGAGTAGTGGTAGATTTATAATAGATAGATGTATAAATACACTATCCTGTGCTGGTTACTGGATAGTAGGATGGAGGGTAGATTTATCATATATAGATATATAGTAACATAGACTGTGCTGGTTACCGGATGAGGTGAAGTGTAGGGAGATTTATCATACTATAGATCTATAGATACCATATACATGTGCTGGTTCCGATGATAGGTAGGATGTAGGATAAGATTTATCATATATAGATAATGAACCATATACTGTGCCTGATTACGGGATAGTGAGAAGTACGGGTGATTTACATATATAGATATATAGATACCATATACTGTGCGGTTACCAGTATAGTCGGTGTAAGGGTAGATTTATCATATAGTAGATATAGCATACCATATACTGTGCTGGTACCCGATAGTGTAGGATGTAAGGGTAGATTTATAATATATTACGATATATAGATACCTCCATAACTGTGCTGGTTACAATAGGTAGATGTAAAGGGTAGATTTTCATATAGTAATGATAGATACCAAGTATACTGTGCTGGTTACCAGATCGGTAGGATGTTAAGGGTAGGTATTATCATATATAGATATATAGTACCATATACTGTGCTGGTATCGGGATAGGTAGGATGTAAGAGGTAGATTAACATATAGATAGAGATCCATTTTGTGCTGTAGGTAACCGGCATAGGTAGGATTACAGTGTAGATTATCATAATAGATATAGATACCATATACTGTGCTGGTTTACGGATAGGTATGGATTGTAGGTTAGATTTATCATATATAGATATATAGATACCATATACTGTGCTGGTTACCAGATAGGTAGGATGTAAGGGTAGATTTTCTATATACTGATATATAGATACCTATAATGTGCTGGGGACACGGTATAGGATTGGGTGTAAGGGTAGAATTTTCATAATAAGATATATAGATACCATACTGTGCTGGTTTACCGGATAGGTGATTGTACCGGGTAGATTATCATATATAGATATATATATACCATATACTGTGGCTGGTGTACCGGATAAGGTAGGATTTGAAGGGTTAGATTTTAATTCATCAATTAGATATACTATGATAACCTATATACTGTGCTGGTTTATCCGGATAGTGTAGGATGTAGGGTAGATTTTCATATATAGATAATAGATACCTATATAATGTTGCTGGTTACCGGATAGGAGGATGTATGAGGGTAGATTTATCATATACGATATAGTAGATACCATATACTGTGCTGTGTTACCCATGTAGCGGTAGGAGGTAAGGTAGATTTATCATATATAGAATATATAGATCCATATACTGTGGCTGGGTACAGAGGTAGTGAGTAAGGTTGATTTATACCTGCTAATTGAGGTTTCTTGATTGAAGAAAGAGGGGAAATAGATCCAGAGATGGGGTTCACCAGACAGATATGTATACAGTATAAGGAAGTTTGGGCGGGACCCTGTTTAGGAAGAGTTGAAGATAAGAAATGGACTCCACACCGATTTAGAACAAGTTACTACTTGCATCGCCGCTCCTGGCGCTTATATAATAACATGTGATGGGGGTAATCCGAAATGGTAACCTGCTTGACCATCGATGGGGCAGTAAGTTAAAAGGGATATATGCAACACTGGTTGATTATTTATTACATTTGAAACTGTACTTGTGTCCCCAATGTTTCCTTTCTGTTTTTTTTCAGCAAATGATTGGTCTATTTGTTTGTAGTTTTAATATTTTTTTGTGATAGGGAAATTTATTTTGCATACATACGCTGCTGTCAATGTGCGGGAAACCATTTCTGTACTTTAAACGAGATGGCAGTCTTGTCTTCTTTTTTATATCAATAAGATTTCAGGGTTCTCTAGAAACTCAACTCCCAGCATTGTAGGATACCCCTGTAAGTTTGAGAATGCTGGGGCGTGTAGGTTTAAAACACTGTGGTTTGAGGATCACCGGCTATGGGATCGGGGACACTGATTCTCATTCAACCGCCCTAGGTTCCTCAATTTGCATTATAAACTGCTTATGTTAATATTAACATCCAATTAACCTGTTATTTTGGTTCGGATTCTTAGATTGTTGCTCTGGTTAGAAAGTCTCTGACACGTCTACACATATGAGATCTACCCGACTGAATTTTCTTCCAGGTCCGCTCTTATATACCGCGCACTCTCATTAAGACCCTCACCATTCCTAATACTATGGTTTATTATATCGAGAGGATTACCTCTTAGGTAAATGATGCATTAAAAAGCATTATACATTACACAGATCCCATGGTTACCGCTGCCTACCTGGGCCTATTAACTTAGGAAGTGTGGTGTGGTGTGTGTGTGTTGTGTGTGTGTCACTAACTGCATTTCCTATGTGACACTATATAGTGAGATAAGTTTTCACCATTAATTCACCACTAGAGGGAGGAAACGCAAACAACACAACCCACAGTGGCAGAAGCAGACCAGCAGATAGGTAGATGCAGATTGGTAGATGCCTTTGGTACAGAGAGGGGGACTCTGCTTTTTTCAGACGATGGGGACTCTGCTTTTTGGCCACAGTGGGGGATGCTTTTTGGGTACGCAGTGGGGACTCTGGCCTGTGGGACAGAGGTAGGGCTCTGGCTTGTTGGGGCAGACTGGGAGGCTCGGGTTTGGACGAAGAGTGGGCCCCCAGATTGGGACAGAGGGGGTGACTTGGCCCTGGGACAGAGGGGGTGGCTCTGGCTTTGGGGAAGAAGGGTGGCTTTGCCTTGACCAAGGGGGACTGTGGCTTGTGGGACAAAGGGCCCCCGATTTGGGGACAGAGGGTGGGACTCTGCTGTTTTGGGCCACAGTGGGGAATGCTTTTTGGGACCGAGGGAGGGCTCTGGCTTTGGGGCAGAGACGGGGGACTCTGGCTTGGGGACAGAGTGGGGGACCCCACGAGTTTGGGACCGAGGGGGGGCTCTGCCTTTGGACAGAGGGGGTTGGCTCTGGCTTGAACAGAGGGGGGCTCTGGCTTTGGACAGCAGGGGTGGCTCTGGCTGGGACAGAGGGGGGCTTTGGAACTTGGGACAGAGGGGGTCTTTGGACTTGGACACTGAGCGTACTTGTGGTTAGGAAATGGGGGGAGGCTCTATGGTTTAGGACTGAGAGATGGAACTTGAGGGTTGGGAGACTGAGGGGTTTGAAACAGAGGTTCACTTTAGGGAACATTTCCCTTAAAGTGTGTACAGTGACAGTGTTTAATAAATTTCTACTTGTGGACCTATTATATGGAGCTCTCTGTTTATTGACCATTAATTATATATTATATGTTTTAACCATTTGTTTTATAATAATACTCCTAGCCAATCCATCAGAGAGTCTTATTTTTATGATATCTATATATCTGTATGTGGTTTCATGTACCTTTGATCAGAGATCCTGCCTATCGGGTATTTGTTACATCCTTTAAAATATATGACGGTGCTCTGCATTTTCCCTGTAGTTATTACTTACCATCAGATTATTTTCCATTATGTATTCAGATTTGGTCTCCATATGCTGTCTTTTTCTTTCTCATCTTGTAATTAATCAACCTCACCCGACCTTCAAATCTATCTGATTATATGCTCTCTCCTGTCTAAGAGGGTGTCCCTATCACCTGATAGCCTATGTTTTTTCACTTGATATAAACCAGCCCGACAGTGGAAGGTTCATCCCTCACTCTGATGAAGTGACGATTCTAGCCCGAGGAAACGCTTAGGGCTCTTCCTCCATCATCTTTTTAGTATTATAATTGTTGGCAATCATGCTTTGTTTGAAGATCCACGGGATGAGTTTTTGGTCCGTTAATCCTTGATCTTTGTGGTTGATAGACTGAGGGGGGACCACTGGGCTCTCTAGTGCACGTTAATGTACACCGGCTTAAATGTCTAGTTCAATAGTAAGTTCTATGTTCCCTCTGTCTTCATTGCTCTGTATCCAGATACATCTAATTTTGCAAAATAAAAACTTTGTGTTTTTACTAGGATGCGGAAGGCCGTTATATAACCGACCTCATTGTGAGGACAGGATGCCGTTCAGGAGTAGTGGCCATGGCAGATTATCTGAGGAGAAATAACCTTCACAAGTCTGTGTTTGGGCTCATTTAATAGACAACAATGGTGTGTACGCTCCCAATGTTTCTTAACGAAGTACGTCACATGTTCTACCATTAGTCACATTGGTCCATGGATGGAGACAAAATACATAACATTATATCAGTGTTTAACGGCTATGTCCACCCCACCTAATTAAAAAGTAACCCACTCTGGCCCCACATTAGAGTTGAAATAATACACTCTCGCTTCTTATGGTTCTTCTGCAGTGTCTGCCTAAGTCCAGAAGTGAAGAGCAGTGGGTGCTACTTCCCTCAACCAGTAAGGACAGTGAGACATGTGCCCCACCTCACAACCATCATAATCCATTCTGGCAAACCCTTTGGGCATCTTGTTGATTGCCCCCCTGCCCACCCCCCTAACCGCAAGATGATTTTTCTAAAAAACAGATCAGAATGTTAATACAGACTTCATTCCAATGGTGTTCTACACTTGACAGCTGTGATTGACTGCCACTCAGCTAATCACAGGCGCGGCTTGGGTCCGACCCCCTGTTGACAATCGGCAAGAGGATCAAGCGCCGTGAGAACTGAAGCACTTGTAAGTAACGGTTCTGAGCCTTTTTTGGTGGGTGAGGGTGGGATAGGGTCCTCTACCACATACTATATATTTAAAAAAAAATTGGCTGGAGATACCTTTAACACCTCTGCAATGCTTTTGCAGCGGGGGGACCAATGTCATCAGGCGAACCGGCGAATCATACATCAGAAAATCACGTACGATTATGCAGTCTCCTTGGAAACCTGATAGTTGCCGCGACATTCAGGCACGCCCATCAGTGATTTGCCCGTCTACTGCTCCAAGTTAGGTAGTGTCGAGATTGGTAATGTCCAGGACCAAAATCCCGAAGGTCGCGTAGCGGACCACAGGCGCTAACAAGAAAACCAGGGTAAGCAGTGGGAAACCTGTTGCGGTTCATAGAAAGGAAGGGAATAGATACAACTCTGATTGGCTCCTATAGGAATAAATAATTTTAGAAAAAAAATGATTGGACTACCGGGGACGCTAGAGCCCCCTCTGGATGTAAAGGACGCAAGGTTAGGGAAGCCTCCCGTATGCCAGCTCCAGTAACCACTAGGACGGAACTAGGGTGCACACGCTCTGTCCACCACCTGTCAGGTGGAAACACTGCGTAATGATAAAAAGCAAACAAGGTTGGAAAGGCACCAGGTTGGGCCAAGGGATCAGACATGAATAGGAACACTAGAACGGTGGATATATCCAAACGAGTGTAGACAATAAATGTATAAAGGGGAAAGAGTTAGGAAAACTGAGAATATTCATGTGTTACAACATGTCACAGTAGAGAACTGTGCAAATAATTTGCGGGTTAAAGAGGTTTAGCCCCCATTGGCGTATGCATGAGACCGCTATCGGTGGAGGAACAGAAAACGATAGTGACCTCTCCATAAATGCACATTTAATATGAAAGCCCTTCCAGTGGTTTTGACTTCTGGCGTTTTTTTTTCCTTGCGATTTTTCCCTCCATACCATTATTTTTCGATAATGTTGTCCAAATGTAACGGGAAACATCTGGGAAGTCGAGGTAAAGCTTTCTCAGTATATAACCGCATTAGGTACATGTGAGGGCATAGATAAACTTTTTTAAAGGCACTGAACCCCCACCAATTATTCTTTCTCCAGTGCAAAATACCTCCGCCTGTAGAACCCTACGCCATTTGTTGGTTTTATTACTAGAGTGAACAAAACGCAACTCTTGTTTTGACAGCAGTTCCACAGGCACCCATTAAGTTCCAAAATGTAAGGATTTCAATAGAAATTTGAGAATGTTCCAATATAATTACAGTTGTCGATAGGAATTTAAGATTTCCAATAGACATGTTTAGAGTGTGATAGGACTTTAGAATGTTCGATAGGAATTTTCCAATTTTTAATATGAAATTTCAGAATGTTCTATGAACTTTTAGCATTTCAATAAAACTAAGAATTTTCATTAGAACTTAAAGAATTTTCAATAGAATTTTAGATTATCACCAGGAAATTTTAGAATGTTTCGATAGGGAATTTAGAATTTTCAATAGAAATTTTGAATTTTCATAGACATTTTAGGTAGTTCTATAGGAATTTTAGAATTTTTACAAAAAAAAGTGAATATGAAATTTTAAAGGGCTTAGTCATGTACATGCTACAATCCCACACCGGCTAGTCAGACTTTTGGATCTCTTTGGTCTAATGTTATGTTTCTCTCTCCATTCACATGGGCCTACACCTGTTCTGATTTACAGTGTGAACCTTGGTGGGTACAGTTGCAGAACCCTCTGGGTAATGATGCACTCTCTCGATATTTTCAACACCCTTCATTCAGTCAGCGTCGATAGGTTCCAGTGGAGATAGCCTCTCGTCCAACGTCCAATCCTGTCCACTATACAAACTGCACTATGCTGTCTGTACTTCCACCTGATGTGTATTTCCCAGTGTGGACGAAACTGCATTGTAACTGGGTGGGGTTCCACTAGGCCCAATCAGGGTAGGCCAAATTTATTACAGCAGATACAATGCTGAACAGCTGCTTATACATAATAAGTAAAAAGCCTTTGTAATAGTAATATAAATTAAACTAACAGGGGAACTAAAAAAACTCTCCCCTTCCCTTCCTACAGAATTATCAATTTCACAAACCAGTCTGGGAGTCGCTCTGAACTTCCCAGGGTACTGTTCTCATTGGTTGGATTATCAGTGTCAATTGGAGCTCTGTAAGGATGCTTCATCTGGGTTATCTTCTATGTAAAGGCTGTGGTACACACCATGCAATATTAGTCGGTTCCGTTCGACCGAAGTTCAGTGTAATTGGTAAACGGCCGAAAATAATCGCATGTGGTTTGCGTTGTGTCGCTACCCCGAAATCTGTTTCCAAACCGAACGAAGATGATGATTGGACATGGTGAAAAACCACACTCCTCTATGGACCACACACAATCAGGGTCGTGGTAAACTGTCTGAGGCAGCCACTATTGCCGCAACCGACAGTCGCACTTCCTCCTCTGCCAACCAATTGAAGAGCCGGAAAAAGTTTGCCATAGTGTAGTCCAGCGTGATCAAGCACAGGATAGGTGATATGGGATGTAATTACTGGTCAGCTTTGGTAAAGGACTGATTTTGGGTCCTGCAGAAATTGAGAGGAAGAGTTGGGGGGTCCCTTACCTTTTAATCAGTTTTGGCAGCTTCCCATCCAAGACTCATTAATTGAATAAACGGGGCATTCTGGAAGGGTCTTGGTTAAAAGAAGGGAATCCGTATCCAGTCGGATGTACATATTAGCACAAAGGGCTAGAAATTAGTTAACCCCTGATTGCAAATATCAAACTACGGGGGGTTATAACTCCTTATCTTGGTGAGGCCTCTGCGCCTTGTCTCTGTAACGGCGGACCTGATGCAAAAGGAAATGTCCATTGTTGCGCCACTTACCGGTATTAGCGGAAATCGTTAACGGTTATTGAAATCCGAACGTACCTCGTGCATGCCGCTCATTCTGCGACTTACCGATCCTCCCATGTTTCGATCAATGTCTCAAAAACCTGCTGATCTCATTTCATTTTTGCCAATCAATATTTTCCTAAACTGCATGAGGTACGCAGTAGATTGGGGGATCGAAACCTTCATAAAAAGTTCCAACCGTTCGAAAACGGATCCACTAAGTTCAATTGGGGGCAAAATGGTTCGGAGATTCGAATTACTTTCCAAATTTATGCAAGTGTACAACTTACCGTACAGGCCTCTGGACCTCGAGACTGTCTGGGGACACGGTCCGTGCGCGGATACAACAAAAAAAACAGATGTACGGCACCATGCGCTAAGTCCGTTTCCGCGGCAGCTTTCGGTAATCCGCGACCGTTCGATCGAAGTTCAGTTATAACTTGAATGTCCCCAGAAAGCATGGGGATTCCTGAATCGGACACGATCGCGGATTGACAGACCGGCCGACAATCTCGTCAGCAGCGTTCGGGGCGCCACGCCATCGAAACCGGGGCCCCCCATCCCCGGGTCACTTAGAAGTGCCCTTTACTCTTAACAAGGGCCTTGGCTTTAAGGGTCCCACAGCTTGAAACCGGAACCCCCGTCCTCAGCACTTAGTGTGCTCGCCAGCATGGAAAAGTGCCTTTTGTGGGGGGTCCTGCCCCCCCTAGTCTAGAAAAAGGACCAGGTCTCGGCGTCTTCTGGTCGGCGGACACCAACTCGCTTCGCTGATTGTCGGCACCACGGCGCTGGTGACATCAACGTGCCGAGTTGTGCGCCTTCTTTGATCTAAAGCCCAAAGGACAACTTATAAGTGCCGGTGAGGGGGGTCCAGGTTTCGAGTCTGTGGGACCGCCAACGTCCAGGGGCAGATGTCGCCGTCTCGGCAAACCGCGTGCGGCATATTCAGGATCTCTGGCGTTCGGGGGTTTTTTGGAAAAGCGGACGTACGAGGCGTGCAAATGTTTGAAAATCCTTGGTTACATTCCACTGAATTATCGACTTTGAGATTTTCGAAAATAACCCAATAGTACCGAGTTCGTCAAAACTCATACAAGTTGGTGCTCGAAACTTGGGTCGAGGTTCGTTTTTTTGAGTCCATCTCTATTCGGTAGGTAGGCACGTGATCTATTGGATTAATAATCCCTGTGCCACCTACACCATAAATACTCTGTTTAAGTGAATCTGCTAATGGAAACAGAGTTGTTGGTTCTGGTGATGACAGACCTTAGCTTAGCAAACAATTGCAGGTAGCACGTGCTAGAGGCTAGCAATATATTGTCTGTTTATAAATGAGGGGAATAGATCAAGAGGAGAAAAATATTATTCTCCCCTTTACAAGGCCTGGTAAGGCCTTCATTTGGAATATGCGGTGCTTTGCATGTTTGGAATCCACATATACAAACCAGGGACATTCTGGAAATGGGCAGTTCAGAGAATGGTAACTAAATATTAAGGAGAAATGGAGGGGCTTAAATATACAGGCTGTTTACGTGTAGAGAAGCGCATTTGCCGGGGGATATGATAACCTTATACAATAATTATGGGCCATACAATAAACTCCTAATAGATTCATATAGATAAGATCTTTAAGGTTGGAAGAAAAGAAGTTTCATGTTCAGGTACGGAAAGGTTTTCTTTCCAGTGTAACAGTGAAACTTGTGGAAACTGTTTTCAGCAGATGTGGTAATGGGCAAGTTCATTGATTAACTTTAAAAAAGGCCTGGATAAGGTTTCTAAAAAAGTAGTCTGTACACACTGTACAGATTGTCTTGCAAGATCCGTCTGCCACTTCAAGATCTGCAAAACACGCCCTCCCGATCGCTCGGGACTGTCTGTTAACAATCGAAGCCGCGCTAGAACTCCTCTATAGGGAGTCCCTAGCGCGGACGATGAAATTTTCGGCCTTTCCCGAACGAGCGTTCGGCCAACCTCGGATTCGTTTTGCGGTCCCCAGCACTCTCGTTCGGGAAACGATACGTAACACACGTGACGATAAGCACCGATACCGTCGATCCGACGGTTTATCGGGGCTTAATCGTTCAATGTGTTGTACCCAACTAACTATATTGATATAGTCCCTGTAGTGTCGGTAGTTACAGGGATACTATTAATATTGAGAATTACTGTTTATTAATCATATTACTGTAGTTAGGGTTGGTACGGGGTGATACTATATAATATTGAGAATTCATGGATTATTAATCGTACTGTAGTTTGGTTGGTACGGGATACTATATAATATGCGTATTACTGGTATAATACTATACTGAGTTCTGGTTAGTACAGGGTATACTAGTATAATATTGAGAATTACTGGATTAATTAAATATACTGTAGTTCTGGTTGGATACAGGGATACTATATATACTTGAGCAAATTACTGGTAATTACATACATATACTGTAGTTCTGGTTGCTGTACAGGGATACTAAATTATATTGAGAATTACCTGGTATAATACCTATACTGTAGTTCTGGTTGGTTACGGGGGATAATATCCATATTGTAAAATTACTGGTATAATACTATCTGGTAGTTCTGGTTGGTACGGATACTATGATAATATTGGGAAATTATGGTATCTATACATATACTGTATTCTGGTTGGTGCAGGGATATGATAAAATGAGAAATTAATGGTATAATACAAGACTGTAGTTCTGGTTGTATCAGGGATGTCTATAATAATGATGACATAATGGTATTAATACATATACTGTATTCTGGTCATACAGGGATCGATATAATATTCAGAATTACTGGTATAATACATAACTGAGTTGTGGCTGGGTTGTGTTGTAGTTTAGGTTCTCGGTTGGTAGGAGTACTGATTATCATAAATTGAGAATTACTGGTAGTTATTAATATTAACTGTTGTTCTGGTTGGTTTACAGGGAACTACTAATAATATGTGAGAACATGGTTACTAATATATGTGTTCGGTTTAGAATTATGGTATAAACATATACTGTAGTCTAGTCGTTTCCGGGCAGGCGAGGGATCTGAGGAATACTATATATATTTGAGAATTACTGGTATTAATAATATACTGGTAGTTCGGTTATACAGGCGACACTCGACGGCGATAATTGGAATTAGTATTAATCATTAGTGCGAGGTAGCGGAATAGCGGAAGCCAATTACAGTCGGATAGGGTTGTAATATACGGCTATTATAATCTATTTAGTTCTGGTTGGTAACAGGGAGAACTATTATCAGTGAGCATATCACCATGGAGTAATCCATCCTGTATTAATACCATCGAGTACAACGTGATATGAGTTCGTGATTGATCACAGATACTTGTCCAAATGCCAATTTTGAGCAGAGCTTCGTAGGAGCGGTACGGGTGCCCAAATCCCCCCCCCTCTTTTTTTTTTTTTAGCTCCGGGTTTTTGCCTTCCTTCTAGATCACTTTTTGGGAAGGCGTTTTAAAAAAAAGTGAAGAGGTTGGAGATGGAGTTCAACAATATGTACTTGAGATACAATAACAGAGTGGTTTGCAAATTGACAAAAGAGGTAATAGCTATTCGTATGAACTGGCGACTCATTAATACTAGCTCAGTGTCCAATCATGTGGGCACAATGCAGCATGCGTACTGAAAAATAACTATGGACATATATCCTGTTGGTGGGGCATACCGTATAGGCCTTATGACATCACTTTAGTGGGTCTTTCTCAAGTTTCCTAACGGACAGATGTTCGCATCCCACCTCAGAAGGTTGAAAATTTTTCCCCCACATGGACCATACAAAATGTATGACTTGTAAACCAACTGCAACTTGGCCACCACAGAACTATATAGTGGGACTGACTTGTGCGGGGATTGAGAGGGACGGAGGACGCCCGCCAGGTAACCATAGTACACTGGTGGGTAAGAAGAACAGGTT